>RCUC01132501.1:0-91331 GCA_003697995.1 Taxidea taxus jeffersonii | reverse complement strand
GTTACAGACTTCTTGTCCCGTGCTGCTTTCAGGATTTTCTCTTTGTCGCTAAGACTTGTAAATTTTACTATTAGATGGCGGGGTGTGGGTCGATTCCTATTGATTTTGAGAGGTGTTCTCTGGGCCTCCTGGATTTTGATGCTTGTTCCCCTTGCTATATTAGGGAAATTCTCTACAATAATCCTCTCCAGTATACCTTCTGCTCCTATTTCTCTTTCTTCTTCTTCTGGAATCCCAATTATTCTAATGTTGTTTCATCTTATGGCATCACTTATCTCTCGAATTCTCCCCTCGTGGTCCAGTAGTTGATTGTCTCTCTTTTGGTCTGCTTCATTATTCCCTGCCATTTGGTCTTCTATATCACTAATTCTGTCTTCTGCCTCATTTATCCTAGCAGTAAGAGCCTCCATTTTTGATTGCACCTCATTAATAGCTTTTTTTATTTCAACTTGATTAGACTTTAGTTCTTTTATTTCTCCAGAAAGGGCTTTTATTTCTCCTGACAGGGTTTCTCTAATATCTTCCATGCCTTTTTCGAGCCCGGCTAGAACCTTGAGAATCGTCATCCTGAATTCCAGATCTGACATATTACCAATGTCTGTATTGATTAGGTCCCTAGCCTTCGGTCCTGTCTCCTGCTCTTTTTTTTGTGGTGAGTTTTTCCGCCTTGTCATTTTGTCCAGATAAGAATCCGCTGTTCTCCTTGTTAAGTGAACTTGGTCTTGGCTGGATTTCTTTGATCTTCTGGGGGAGGGGCCTGTTGTAGTGATTCTCAGGTGTCTTTGCCCCAGGCGGAGTTGCACCGCCCTTACCAGGGGCTGGGCTAAGTAATCGTCTCAGGTTTGCTTTCAGGAGCTTTTGTTCCCTGAACGCGCTTTCTGTAGAGTTCTGGAGGACGGGAATGACAATGGCCGCCTCCCAATCTCCGGTTCAGAGGAGCCAAGAGCTAGGGGCCCCAGTCTTCAGTGCGCCTTCAGAGAAAAGCGTTTAATCTCTCCAGTCTCCCTAGCCCACGTTTGCGCCGGAGAGTGCGTAAGACTCATTTTGTTGTGTATAGTGGAAGCTCATTCTTTTAAAAGACAAAAGCAGCAGCAGCAGCTGCTCATTCTTTTCCACCGTTGAGTAATAGTCCATCATATGAATACGCCACAATTTTCTGCTCTACTGCTGATGCGCATGTGGGTAGATTCCAATTTAAGACTATAATGAATGAGGAGGCCCTGCAGACCTCTTCCGTCTCACAGCTCCACGATGCAGACAACTTGACTTCTAGTGTCTATACCAGATATGGAAGATCAGGATATACACTACCATCCTCTAATTTGCCTAGGATAGTCTTGAGTTTATGCCCAACACTCAGGCAAAACAGTACATTCTTTTATATTTATAACTGTTGTCTTTTGGATCACTAAAACATAGTCACCTTACCAAGGGAGAAAGTTTAAAGATAGTAACATTGGAGACTCCCCAGCAATGGACTCAGCCTCGGCACCCTACTGTGAATTTGAGCTGCAAGCCTTCCCCCATCACCAGTGCTCATAGCATTTAGTCCCCACTCTTAATGAGCAGCCAACCAAAGATCACAGAACATCTCAGGAAATTTTCTAAGACTGAAATACATCAGCAGGAAATTGGGGCCTGGGGGAAACAGGGACTAGAGGAAGCAAACTTAAGGGTGCTTGGGCTGGCTCAGTGAGTGGAGCATGTGACTTGATCTCAGGGTTGTGGGTTAGGGCCCCATGTTGGGTGTAGAGATTACATAAAAATAGAATCTTTAAAAAACAAACTTCAAGAGAAAAATTAGCATTATGTGTTTACAGAAATCAAATTATATGGCATCTGTGAAATGAGATCAGGTACTACAAAAATGAACATTTAGAAAGCATAAAAGAAAATGAGGAAAGTAAAAGCGTGTTGGCAGAATTTAGAAACTAAGAAAGTGATTGGGAGATAAGATTGAGGAAATATCCAAATGATTTTAAAAAGGAATAAAAATAAAATTGAACATAGTTCCACCAGGTCATATATCCAATGGACTTCCACAGAGAGAAAACAGAGACCATGGAGGTAAAGAAACCTTCAAACAAATAACATAAGAAAACAGCCCAGGGGTGCCTGGGTGGCTCAATGGGTTAGGGCTTCTACCTTCCGCTTGGGTCATGATCCCAAGGGTCCTGGGATCGAGCCCCACATGGGGCTCCCTGCTCAGCAGTGAGCCTGCTTCTACCCCCCTCTCTCTGCCTGCCTCTCTGCCTACTTGTGATCTCTGTCAAATAAATAAAATCTTGGGACGCCTGGGTGGCTCAGTTGGTTAAGCGGCTGCCTTCGGCTCAGGTCATGATCCCAGCGTCCTGGGATCGAGTCCCGCATCGGGCTCCTTGCTCGGCAGGGAGCCTGCTTCTCCCTCTGCCTCTGCCTGCCTCTCTGTCTGCCTGTGCTCGCTCTCTCTAACTAATAAATAAATAAAATCTTTAAAAAAAAATAAAATCTTTAAAAAAAAAAAAAAAGGAAAGAAAACAGCCCATAACTAAAAGAACATACATTTCCAGATTAAAAGGGCCTCCAAGTGTCCAGAAAAATCGACAAAAATGAACCTGACTGTGCACTTTCAAGCCACCAGGGATGATCACAAGATTCCAAAGGCTTTCAGAAATTAAAGTTAATTTGACAAAGCTCAAGAGTCAGAATTCAATCAAAGTTTTCAACAGCACCACTGGAAGCCAAAAACTAATGAAGCCTTCAAATTCTGAGAAATATTTATTTCTAATCTCTAATTCTATACCCTTTGTATTACTTAGGATTCTCCAGAGAAATAGGAGAGACATAGACATAGCTAATAGATTTAAGAAATTGGCTCACATAATTGCGGGAAAAGGCCAGTCTAAAATTCAATGACAGGTTAGCAGGCTGTATGCTAAGGAATGAGTTGTAATACAATAGTTGTAATAGTTGTAATAGAAGAGTTGTAAGGCAGAATTTCTTTTTTTTAAGATTTTATTTATTTGACAGAGAGAAATCACAAGTAGGCAGAGAGGCAGGCAGAGAGAGGGGGAAGCAGGCTCCCTTCTGAGCAGAGAGCCCGATGCAGGACTCAATCCCAGGACAATGAGACCATGACCTGAGCCAAAGAAAGAGGCTTAACCCACTGAACCACCCAGGTGGCCCCAGAATTTCTTCTTCTCTAGAACACATTAGTTTTTCTTCAAAGGCCATCACTTGACTGGATGAGGCTTACCCACATTATCAAGGGAAATCTTAAAGTCAACAAAGTATGGACCCTTAACCACATACACAGATTAATTTTCAGCAATACCTACATCAGTGTTAAATTACTGGGTACTCTGCCCTAGGCAACTTTCCCTTAGCAAGTTGATTTAAAAAAAATTAATGACCACACCCTGAAAATATACTTATATGTAAAAGTAGAATAATCTGTACCAAAAATAACTTCTATCTGCCCTTTATCCAAAAGCTCCAAAAAGATGTGTTTTGCCAAAATGAGAACATAAACCAAGAAAGAGAAAGCCATGAAAAAGAAAGACATAGGATCCAGAAAATAAGAGATGCAACCCAAGACAGAAGTGAAAAGAATCCCCAGGTTGGAGGTTAAGGGAAATCCCAAGAAGATGACAACGGAGGAGATCTAAAAACTACTCAAGATTAGAAGTCAGATGCTCTAGGCACAAAGTTCTCCAAGAAGGTGAAAATACCCAAGAGATTTATAACATGAGGCATAATATTTTCACTCTCCATGTCCCAGAACTGATCCTAGAGTCAGGGGTAGAGAGAGGAGGACATTAGAAAAACTGGTGAAATCTGAATAAAGTTTGGAATTTAATTAACAGCATTGTATAAAGGTTAATCTCTTAATTTGGGCAAATGAGCCACAGTTGTATTGGATGTTTATATTCAGAGAAACTGGGTCAAGAGTATACAGAAACTTTGTTCTACCTTTGCAATTTTTCTGTAAATCTAAACTTATTCTCCCCAAGAAAGTATATTAAAACTGAAAAAGACTTTTAAAAAAACTGAAAAAGAAATGGTCAAAAGATTTAAATAGATATTTCAAAGCAAATATATAGATGGCAAATAAGCATAAGACATTCAACATCATCAGTCATTAGGAAAAGGCAAATTAAAATTGCAGTGACACTCTACCACACATATATTCAAATGGCTAAATTTTTCTTGACAATGACAAGTGCTGATGAGACTGTGAAGTAATGCTAACTCTCATATTTTGCTGGTAGGAATGCAAAATGGTACAGCCACTCTGGACAAAAAAATTCAGTTTCTTATGAAGTTAAACAAACCTTGGTAGCTTCTAGAGGACAGCAGAGTAGGACCATAGGCTCACCTTGTCCTACAAATAAATATACCAGAAACCTATCTAAAGACTGGCAAAACTCCACAAGTAAAGATAGAGGCCACATCAAAGGAAGGAAGGAAGTACAGAGATATGGCTTGGGAAAGAAAGTGATCGTGGCTGCTGTGGTAGGAGGAAGCTGTGGTTGCAGAGAAGGATGAGAGACAGACTAGCACACAAAGGAAAATGAATCCCCATAGCAATAGGCCTGGAAAGTGAGAGTGCCAGAATTTCTTGAGTTCTTGTGACCAAAGGGGCATAAAGATTGGAGTTTAAAGGTCAGTGAGCTTAGCTGAGACATGATCCATGCTGTATGTACGTGGCAAAGCACTAGAGGATCTCTTCTTTATAAGGCCATCACCCTCAAGAACAGGAGATATAGATGACTTCCCAAATGCACAGAAACAGGCAAATGAGAAGACAGAAGAATTTGCCTCAAATGAAATAGGACAATGGCAGAGCCAGAGATCTAGGCAAAACAGATATAAGTCACATGCCTGATGGAGAATTTAAAGCAGGGATCATAAGGACACTCACTAGACTTGAAAAAGAGTATAACAGTGAGACCATTAATAGAGATAAGGAATAATGAAGCAGAGATAAAGGGTTCAATTAACTAAGTGAGAAACACACATGATGGAATAAACAGCAGGTTGGAAGAAGCAGAGGAACAAATTAATATCCTAGGAGACAGACTAATAGAAAGTAATCAAGCTGAATAGAAGAGAGAAAAAAGAATTATGCAAAACAAAAATACACATAGGGAACTCTGACTCCATCAAACATAGTAAGGTTTGTATCATAGGAATACCAGAAAAATAAGAGAGAGAAAAGGTGGTGGGAAATTTGAGGAGGTAGTACTTGAAAACTTCTCTAATATGGGGAAGGAAACAGGTATCCAGATCCAGGAGGCACAGAGAACACCCTCCCAACAAAATGTACAAAAGCAAATCCACACCAAGACACATTATAAAGAAAATGGCAAAATATAGTGATAAAAAAATTTTAAAAGCAGCCAGACAAAAGTAAACCATTACATATAAGGGAAACCCCATAAGACTATCTGATGATTTTTCAGCAGAAACTTTCCAAGACAGAAGGGACTGGCATGATATATTCAAAATGCTCAATGGGAAAAATCTGCAGCCAAGAATACTCTAGATAGTAAGGCTATCATTCAGAATACAATAGATAAAGAGCTTCCCAAACAAAAACTAAAAGGAGTTCATGACCACTAAACCAACCCAGCAAGAAATATTAAAGGGGATTCCTTGAGTGGAAAGGCCAAATTAATAGTATGAAGATAAGAAACACAAAAGCAATAGAAGTGAGTATTTCTGTAAAAAAAATAAATCAGTCAAGGAACTCAAAAAATTAAAGGTTCTAAAATATGACACCATTTACCTAAAATGTTGGGAGGAGAGGAATAAAGAACAGGCTCAAACTTAAGCAACCATCAACTTAATACAGACTACTGAATGTAGAAGATGTTATATACAAATTTAATGATTATCACAAGGAACAAAGGGAAAGAAATCCAAATATGTCACTTAAGAAGACCAGCAAACCATGAAAAAGAGAAAATAAAGGATGAGAGTTAATCTTCCATAACAACTGCAAAACAATAAAATGGCAATAAATACACATTTATCAATAATTACTCTGACTGGAAAGGGACTAATGCTCCAATCAGAAAGGGGAGAAATCAGAGACAGAGATGAACCATGACACACTATGGACCCCTTGAAACAAACTGAGCATTTCAGAGGGGAGGGAGATGTGGTAAAGGGATAGCAGGGTGATGGGTATTAAGAAGAGCATGTGATGAGCACTGGGTGTTATGCATAACTGATGAATTGTTGAACACATCAAAGACTAATCATACACAATACAGTGGCTAACTGGACATAATAAAAAAAAATGCTCCAATCAAGACATAGGGTGACAAAATGGACTAAAAACAAGACCCAAGAACTCCTAGTAGCTCAGCCCTTAGAGCATACAACTCTTGATCTGAGGGCTGTGAGTCTGAGCATGAGTACATGCTGAGTGTACAGTTTTTTTTTTAATGAAGGAAAAACAAAAACAAAAAACCAAAACAAACAAACAAACAAAAACCAAGACCCATCTATACACTGCCTTGAAGAGACTATTTTTATACCTAAAGAAACCTACAGATTGAAAGTGAGGAGAATGGAGAGACACTTATACAAATGGATGTTGAAGGAAAACTAGAGTAGCCATGCTTATATCAAACAAAATAGACTTTATTTTTTTTTTACTCAGAGACAGAGAGAGATCATAAGTAGGCAGAGAGGCAGGCAGAGACAAAATAGACTTTAAAACAAAGAAAGTAATAAGAGACAAAGAAGGACACTATATAATCATAAAGGGGACAATCCAACAGTAAGATATAACAACTGTAAATATCTATGCACTGAACACAGGAGCAACTAAGTACACGAAACAGTTAATAACCAACATCAAGAAACTAATTATAATAATACAGTATAAATAGAGGACTTTAAAACCCCCCACTTACATGAATGGACAGATCATCTATCCAGAAAATCAATAAGAAAACAACAGACTTGAATGATATACTGGACCAGAAGGATTTAGTAGCTATATTCAGAGCAGTCCATTCTAAAACAGCAAAGCACACCTCAAACACCTCAAGTACACTTTGAACATTCTCCAGAGTAGATCACATATTAGGCCAGAAAACACACCTCAACAAATTTAAAAAGATCTAAGTCAGGATGCCTGGGTGGCATAGTCAGTTAAGCTACCCCCCCACTCCTGGTTTTGGCTCAGGTTGTGATCTCAGGGTCAGGAAATTGAGCCCCACTGTGGGCTCCACGCTCACCATGGAATCTGCTTGGGACTCTCCCACACTACCCCCACCACATTCACATTTAATAAAAATAAATAAATAAAATAAATCCTTTAAGGGGGGGGGTCTAAGCCATACCATCTGGCTTTTCTGACCACAATGCTACAAAACTAGAAGTCAACCATAAGAAAAAAATCGTAAAAGTCCACAAATATATGGAGATTGAAGAACCTACTACTCAACAATGAGTAGGTCAACCAGGAAATAAAAGAAGAAATAAAAAGAGTACATGGAAACAAGTGAAAATGAAAACACAATGGTTCAAAACCGGTCAGATGCAGCAAAAGCAGTTCTAAGAGGGAAGTATATAGCAATATAGGCCTACCTCAAGAAGCAAGAAGAATTTCAAACAATCTAACTGTACACCTAAAGGAGCTAAAAAAGGACAACAAATAAAACCTAAAACCACCAGAAGGAAGGCAATAAAAGATCAGTGCATAAATGATATAGAAACAAACAAACAAAACAACAGAACAGATACATAAAACCAGGAGCTGTCTCTGAAAAATATCAGTAAAATTAATATACCCCTGGACAAACTTATCAAGAAAAAAGAGAAAGGATTCAAATAAAAATCACAGACAAGAGAAATAACAATCAACACTACAGAAATATAAATAGTTATAAGAGAATATAATGAAAAAACTGTATGCCAACAAATGGACAACCTAGAAGAAATAGGTCCATTCCTACAAACATAGCAATTACCAAAATTCAAACAGGAAGAAATAGAAAACTTGAATAGACTGATTACCAGCAATGACATTGAATCAGTAATTTTAAAACTCCCATGAAACAAAAGTCCAGGACCAAATGGCTTCACAGGTGAATTCTACCAAACATTTAAAGAAGATTTAATAACTATCCTTCTCAAAGTATTCCAAAAAAATAGAAAAGGAAGGAAAACTTCCAAACTTATTCCATGAGGCCAGCATTACCCTGATCCCAAAACCAGATAAAGACACCACAAACACACAAAAAAGGAGAAGTACAGGCCAGTATCTCTGATGAACACAGATACTAAAATACTAGCAAACAATACAATATTACATTAAAAAAAATCATTCACCACAATCAAATGGGATTTATTCCTGGGTGGTAAGGGTGGTTCAATATTCCCAAATCAACCAATGTGATATGGTATAAGAGAAAGGATAAAAGCCTTATGATTCTTTCAATTGATGCAGAAAAAGTATTTGACAAAGTACAACATCCACTCATGATAAAAACACTCAACAAGATAGGTTTAGAGGGAATATACGTCAATGTAATAAAGGTCATATATGAAAAACCCACACCAACATCATCTTCAGTGGGGAAAAACTGAGAGCCTTTCCCAAGTCAGAAACAGAAGAAGGAGGTCCATTCCCATCACCTTTATTCAACATAGTGTTGAAAGTCCTGGTCACAGCGATTAGACAACAGAAAGGAACAAAAGGCATCCAAATGGTAAGAAAGAAGTCAAACTTTCACTATTTGCCGGTGACATGATACTGTATTTAGAAAACCCTAAAGACTCCACCAAAAAAACTGCTAGAACTGATCAATGAATTTGTAGTCAAAGGATACAATATCAATGTACAGAATTCTGTTGTTTCTATACACCTATAATGAAGCAGCAGAAAGGTAAGTTAAGAAAGCAATCCCAGGGCACCTGGGTGGCTCAGTGGGTTAAAGCCTCTGTCTTCGGCTCAGGTCATGATCCCAGGGTCCTGGGATCGAGCCCCACATCGGGCTCTCTGCTGGGTGGGGAGCCTGCTTCCCTTCCTCTCTCTCTGCCTGCCTCTCTGCCTACTTGTGATCTCTGTCTGTCAAATAAATAAATAAAATCTTAAAAAAAAAATCCCATGCGGCACCTGGGTGGCTCTGTGGGTTAAGCCTCTGCCTTTGGCTCAGGTCATGGTCTCAGGGTCTTGGGATCGAGCCCTGCATCAGGCTCTCTGCTCAGCGGGAAGCCTGATTCCCCCTCTTTCTCTGCCTACTTATGATCTCTGTCAAATGAATGAATAAAATCTTAAAAAAAAAATAAAGCAATCTCATTTACAGTTGCACCAAAAATAATAAAATGCCTAGGAATAAACATAATCGTGAAAGACCTATACTCTGAAAACTATACAACACTGATCAAAGGAATTCAAGATGATGCAAAGAAAGGGAGAGATATTCCATACTCATAGGCCAGAAGAATATTATAAAAATGCCTATACTACCCAAAGCGATATACAAATTTAATGTAATCCCTTTCAAAATACCAAATTTTTTCACAGAACTAGGACAAATTATTTTTATTAATTTTTTTATTTATTTAATTTCTTTTTAGTATAACAAAATTCATTGTTTATGCACCACACCCAGTGCTCCATGCAAACATGCCCTCCATAAAACTCACCACCTGGCTCCCCCAACCTCCCACCCCCCGCCCCTTCAAAACCCTCAGAATGTTTTTCAGAGTCCACAGTCTCTCATGGTTCATCTCTCCGTCCAATTTCCCTCAACTCCCTTCTCCTCTCCATCTCCCCATGTCCTCTGTGTTATTTGTTATGCTCCACAAATAAGTGAAACCATATGATAATTGGACAAATTATCTTAATATATATATTGAACAACAGAAGACCACAGATAATCGAAATTGATCTTAAAAAAGAAAAGCAAGGGGTACCTGGGTGGCTCAGTGGAATGGAAAATGCATAATACAGAATGGAAAATGCATAAATAAACCCACAATAATATGGACAATTAAACTTTGACAAAGCAATAAAAAATATCCAATTGGAAAAGGACAGTGTCTTCAACAGTGTTGGGAAAACTGGACAGCAACAGGCCAAAGAATGAAACTGGACTAGTTTCTTATCCCATATATAAAAATAAATTCAAAATGGATTAAAGACCTAAATGTGAGACTGGAAACCATAAAAATCCTAGAAGAGAGCACTGGCAGTAATTTCTCTGACATTGGTCTAACTTTTTTCTAGATAGATCCACTGGGGCAAGAGAAACAAAAGCAAAAATAAACTGTTGGGACTATGTCAAAATAAAAAGATTCTGCACAGCAAAGGAAACAGCCAACGAAACTGAAGGGCAACCTATGGAATGGGAGAAGATATTTGCAAATGACATATTTGATAAAGGGTTAGTATCCCAAATACAGCAAGAACTTATACAACACCCAAAACACAAACAATCCAATTTTTAAAAAGGGCAGAAGACATGAACGGACACTTCTCCAAAGAAGGCATACAGATGGCCAACAGACACACGAAAAGATGCTCATCACCACTTCTTAGGGAAACGCAAATCAAAACTGCAAGGAGTAGGGGCTCAGTCAGTAAAGGGTCCGACTCTTGATTATGGCTCGGGTCATGATCTCAGGTCCTGAGATTGAGCCCTGCATGGAGCCTGCGTAGATTCTCGCCCTCCCTCTGCTCCTCTCCCCACTCTGTCTCCCACTCAAAAACAACAACAACAAAAAACAAAAACAAAAAATAACAACAAACCTATGAGATGGCACCTCACACCTGTCAAAATGGCCAAAATAAACAATAAACAGCAGGCGTTGGGGCGTTGGTGAGGCTGTGGAGAAAGGGAACCCTCTCACTGCGTTGGTGGGAACACAAACTTGATGCAGTTGCTCCAGGAAACAGTATGGAGGTTCCTCGAAAAATTAAAAAATAAAACTACCTTCTGACCCGCCAATCACACTACTGGGTATTAATCCAAACACAAAAACACCAATTCAAAGGGATACATGCACCTCTATGTTTATAGCAATATTGTTTAGAATAGCCAAGACACGAGAGCAGCCCGAATGTCTAGCGACTGATGAATGGATAAAGCTGTGGCATGTATGTGTGTACACACGTACACACACACACACACACACACACACACACATCATTCAGCCATTAAAAAAAAATTAAATCTTGCTATTCGCAATGACATAGCTGGAGCTAGAGAGCACAGCGCTACGTGAAATCAGTCAGAGAAAAAAGAATACATTTGTATGATTTCACTCATGTGTAGAATTTAAGAAACAAAATAAGCAAAAGAAAAAAAAAATGCAGAGAGAGACAAACCCAGAAACAAACTCTTCACTATAGAGGACAAACGGATGGTTACTAGAGGGGAGGTGCGTGGCTGATTAAACAGGTGATGGGGGTTAAGGAGTGCACGTGTTCTGATAAGAACTGGGTAATTAAAATAAAGATGTAAAAATCTTACCTTTATCATGTGACCTGGAAATTCAACTCTTGGTATTTACCTCAGAAAATTGAAAGTTTGTGTTCCCATAAAATACACAAAGTCTCTTATCAGTGGTACTGGGAAAACTGGAGAGCTCCACGTAAGAAAATTAAATTACTTTCCTATACCATACACAAAAATAAACTCAAGATCGATCAAAGACCTAAAAGTGAGACCTGAAACCATAAAACTCCTAAATGAAAACATAGGCAGACACTGGCCTCAGCAACATTTTTCTAGATAGGACTCCTAGACAAGGACAGCAAAAGCAAACATATTACTGGGACTACACCAAAATAAAAAGCTTTTGTATAGTAAAGGAAGCCATCTTCAAAACATAAAAGGGACCTACTGAATCAGGGGAGATATTTGCAAATGATACAGCTGGTAAGGGGTTAGTACCCAAAATATATAAAGAACTTACACAACACCAAAAAAAAAAAAATCCATTTAAAAATGGGCAGAAGATCTCAATAGGTATTTTTCCCAGTAGTCATTTTTCCAGAGACCTGCATACAGATGGCCAACAGACACATGAGAAGATGCTCAACATCACTGATCATCATTAAAATGCAGATCAAAACCACTATGAGCTATCACCTCACGGTTGTCAGAATAGTTAGAAGCAAAACAAGAAGTAACAAGTGTTGTGAGGATTTGGAGAAAAAGGAACCTGCATGCACTATAAGAATGTAAATTGGTGTGTTCGCTGTTGGAAAACACTACAAAAGTTTGTCAAAAAATTAAAAATAGAATACCATATGACCCAGGAATTCCACTCCTGAATAATTACCCAAAGAGAATGAAAACACTAATTTGAAAAGCTATACACACCACTATGTTTACTACAGCATTATTTATAATCATCAAAATATGGAAGCAACTTAAGTGTCCATAGATAAATGGATAAAGGAGATGTAAATAGATGTTTTCTATTTTATATAAAAATACATACGTAATGGACGGTCACCTGGGTGGCTCAGTCAGTTAAGTGTGAGCCTTCAGCTCAGGTCATGATCCTAGGATCCTGGGGTCGAGTCCCGCATTGGGCAGAGAATTTTATAGCAATGAATGCATATATTAAGAAATTAGGGGACGCCTGGGTGGCTCAGTTGGTTAAGCAGCTGCCTTCGGCTCAGGTCATGCTCCCAGCGTCCTGGGATCAAGTCCCACATCGGGCTCCTTGCTCGGCAGGGAGCCTGCTTCTCCCTCTGCCTCTGTCTACCTGTGCTCTCTCTCTCTAACTAATAAATAAATAAAATCTTAAAAAAAAAAAAAAAAGAAATTAGAAAGATCTTGGAGAGTCAACATCACCAAGATTGATGAAAAGGTCATCCCTGACTCCTCTCCCCCTCACAAGAACTCACAACTATTCATAAACAAGACATCCCTGAGACATCAAGCCAAAGCACCCTCAGAGACCTTGAAAGACCACAGTAGAGGGGTAGGGGGCTACATGCCCACCGTACTGCCCCTCCCCCAGGCCAGCACAGCAGCACGCCCAGAGATTTCCCCTGAGTCGACAGTCCCTCCAGTGGGGAAAGAAAGCCCGAGGTGAACTTATAGCTCCCCCAGAATTATGGGTCACTTCTTCAGAGCCTCAACTCCGGTATCACTCCACAAAAATTTGCAGGGGTATGTGCAGAGCTTGACCACTGGCAAACGGATTGTGATGGAGAAAGAGGGAGAAGCTTGCAACGGCCAGCAGCTGGACCGTGGCAGACTGCACTCCTACCTGTGGCACTCCAACAGTCCCAACCAGGAGCTGGCTCACCTGCAGAACCAAGGTGGTGATGCTAGCCATTGAAAGCACTCAGCAGGGTGCAAGTCGGCCTGATGTGGAGCTTTGCCGGGCCTCGAGATTGGTCTGTCCCTGACCATTCAGGAAAGCGGAGTCAAGGCCTGGTCCATTGCTCAGTGTAGCTCCCAGGCGCACCGGGCCGAAATGGCTGGCAAGAACACCTGACAGCTGCGTAGCCCAGGAAGGCTGAAGCATAGGATGTTTCAGGCAGAAATTACAGTCGCCAGAGTAAACCCATCATTTACGCAGCCACGGAACGTGGGGCCCAGGTCAGCCTAGTCAAAACCACAAACCCAGAGCCTTATCACCTTGAAGCTCTTTGTCCCGCTGTTCTCAGAAAGGGAAACTAATTCATACTCCCGCCCCCTGCAGAATACAGCCTTCGGCCCGCCTGACCACAGATCCTGACCAGGGCACGTGGGAAGCTGTGCCTATCCAACAACCTGCTTACAGTGACTCAACACAGCCTATGGCTTTCCCTGTCTGCAGGACAGAACCTGCGCCCTTGTACGGCCACGGAATTCAGGGCAGAGTCTCACCTGATTTGGGTCTCCAACCAATGAACCGCACAGACCATGAGCCCCATCCTGCTGCCCTGATGGGATAGGGAAGCTAAGTCATAGCGCCACCTGCTACTGAATATAATAACTAGTCCCAACAACTAGTAAATGTGACCAGAGAACCCAAGCGACTGCAGGGTCCATTGTACAGCCTTGCTTGGGAAAGGAACAAAGCTAGCAGTCCTACCCAGCAGTTCTCAGCTGCTGGTACCCCTCTTAGAGATCGGGCAGTGGCCTTGCCCAAAAACAGGGGAGAACTGGTTAAAATGAAAAGTTTAAGAATTCTATTGTAGCTGTTACCAATTTAAAATAGTTTTAAGATGTTCTAGGTAAGCTTCACTGTAACTATAAGGGAAAAGCCTCTAATACTTAACATAAAAAACATGATAAAAAGTCAAAGGAAACTGATTTTAAAAGATAATAAAATCTTAAAAAAAAAAAAAAAGAGCAGGTTAGGGCGCCTGGGTGGCTCAGTCAGTTAAGCAACTGCCTTCAGCTCAGGTCATGATCCTGAGGTCCTAAGAATGAGCCCCACATCAGACTTCTGGTTCAGAGGGGAGTCTGCATCTCCCTCTCCCTCTGCCCCTCCCCCACTCATCCCCTCACTTGCTCTCTAATAAATAAATAAAATCTTTAAGGTTTTATTTATTTGACAGAGAGAGACACAGTGAGAGAGGGAACACAAGCAGTGGGAGTGGGAGAGGGAGAAGCAAGATTCCCACTGAGCAGGAAGCCCCATGCAGTACTCGATCCCAGGACCCCAGGATCACGAACCGAGCCAAAGGCAGACACTTAACTGACTGAGCCACGTAGGTGCCCCAAGAAATAAAATCTTAAAAAAAAAAAAAAGCAGGTTAAGAAACAGGAAGAATAAATCTACACAACAGCCAGAAAATAACAAAATGGTAACAGTAAGACCTTATCAATAATCACTTTACATGTATAATTACTTTAATTATTACTTTACATGTAATCAATAATCACTTTACATGTAAATAATTTAAATTCTCCAAAAGATGTAGAATGACTTTATCCTTTAATATTTTAATTCTTATGTGTCAGGGTATATAACTTGATTTCATCATGTTTAGGGCTCTCTGTACTTCCTGGACCTGGGTATTTGTTTCCTGCCTTACACGGGGGAAATTTTCAGCTATTAGCCCTTGCGTTTTCTACCCCTTTTCTTTTTCTTCTCCTTCCAGTACATTGATGAAGGCAATTGAAGATGACACAAACAAATGAAAATATATATCATTCTCCTGTAGTAAAAGAATTAATATTGTTTAAATGTCCATATTACCCCCAAGCAATCTGCAGATTCAATGTAATCCCTATCAAAATACAAATGGCATTTTTCACGGGACCAGAATGAATAATTATAATCCCCCAAAGATGCTGAAAACCCAAAATAACCTTGAGCAAGTAGAACAAAGCTGAAGGTATCACAATCCCAGATTTCAAGATATACTACAATGCTATAGTAATCAAAATAGTATGGTGCGGCTACACAAAAAAGGACACATTAGATTAATGAGCAGGATAAGGGGCCAGAAATAATCCATGCTTATATGGTCTATTCTTCTATGACAAAGGAGACAAGTCTACACAATGGAGAAAAGACAGTCTCTTAAATCAATGCTTGGAAAACCGGATAGCTACATGCAAAACAATGAACCTGGACCACTTTCTTATCCCATACACACAAACTCAGAATGAACTGAAGACCTACATGTAACACCTGAAGTCAGAACATTCCTAAAAGAAAACAGGCAGTAATCTTTTGTACCTAAGCCTTAGCAACATTTTTCTGAATCTGTCTGCTCGGGCAACGGAAATAAAAGCAACAATTGGAATTACATCAAGCTAAAAAACCTTTTGTACAGGAAAGAAAAAAACATAACAAAAAGGCAACCTACTGAGAGAAGATATTTACAAATAAAATATCCAATAAGGGGTTATTATCAAAACTATTACAGCACTCCTACAAAACGACACCGATATAAAAATGAGATTTTTTAATGGGCAAAGGATCTGAACAGACATTTGTCCGAAGAAGACACACTGATGGCCAACAGACACACGAAAAGATGCTCAACATCACTAATCATTAGGGAAATGCAAATCAAAACCACAGTGAGCTATCATCTCACACCTGTGAGGATGGCTAGCATAAGAAAAAACAAACAATAAGTGTTGATGGCAACATAAGAAAATAGGAGCCTTCTTACATTGTTGGTGGGAATGCAAACTGGTGCAGTCACTAAGCAAAACAGCATAGAGTTTCCTCAAAAAATTTAAACATAGAAATATGAAGGGTGCCTGGGTACCTCAGTTGGTAGAGTCTGCCTCTTGCTCAGTTCATACATGATCCTGAGGTCCTGGGATCAAGCCCTTCATATGACTCTTTGCTCAGAAGGAAGCCTGCTTCTCCCTCTCCTTCTGCCCTCCCCCGCCAGCTCATGTTCTCTCTCAAATAAATAAATAAAATCAAGGAAGGAAGGGAAGAAGAGAGAGAGAAAGGAAAAGAAAAAGAGAGAGGAAGGGAGGGAGGGAGGGCGGAAGAAAGAAAAAAACTATGAGCCAGCAATTCCACTAATGGGTATGTACCCAAAGAAAAGGAAAATGCTAATTTAAAAAGATATACACATCCATATGCTTATTGAAGCAATATTTTATTATATTTTTCTTTCATTCCTCTCCTTTATTTTTCTGCTTTGAAAGAGATTTTGAGGGAGGGATATATGTGCCCTTGTATCAAGTCTTTAAAAGATACACAACAGGGCACCTGGGTGGCTCAGTCGTTAAGCATCTGCCTTTGGCTCAGGTCATGATCCCAGGGTCCTGGGATAGAGCCCGGCATTGGGCTCTCTGCTCAGTGGGGACTCTGTTTCTCCGTCTCCCATTGCCCCTTCTTGTGCTCCCTCTCTCGCTGTGCCTGTCAGATAAATAAATCTTTTTTTTTTAATTTTTTAAAAATATGGTTAGATGATACTGGTTAGATGATAGACATTGAAAATGGCTTCTGAGTAAAGCAGATTGCCCTTCATGATGTTGGTGGATCTCATCCAATCAGCTAAAAGCCCAAATGGGAAGACAAAGGTGATCCACCCCACCACCCCCGCCCCAAGGAAGAGGAAACTTTTCCTGCCTAACTTGTATTTGAATTTTTTTTGGCCTTTGGACTTGAACTGAAATAGCTCTTCTTGGGTCTCAAGCCAGCTGGTTTTTGGATGAGAACTACATGATCAACTCTCCTGGTTTCCAGTTTGCCTACTGCACATCTTGGGGCTTATTAGCCTCTATTATTGTGTGAGCAAGTCTTTTCACGCTGATAGGGAAGCAGACAAGTCCCAATCCATATATCCTAATCTATAAATTTATAAACTCAACCTGTATATGGATACCCATCCTACATAGGTATACAAATATCCATCCTATTGCTTCTCTTTCTCTGGAGAACCCTAATATATGCTGATAAATCAGCTGCATGGAAAGAAGAGCTTGCCTTCTGAATGCTGGAGGGAAAAGGTACTCCCATTTTACATTTACATTTTGCCCTGGTCACACCTCACTTTTCTTACACTAATATTTTAGTATCCCAGACAGTTTATTCTTTTTTTTAATTTATTTATTAAAATTCAATTACTAAAAAAAAATTCAATTACTCAACATATAGCATATAACTAGTTTCAGAGGTAGAGGTTGGTGATTCATCAACTGCACACAATACCCGATGCTCATTACATCATGTGCCTCCTTAGTGCCCATCACCCAGTTACCCCATACCCCCATCCCCTCCCCTCCAGCAACCCTCAGTGTGTTTCCTATAGTTAAGACTCTCTTATGGTTTGTCTCCCTCTAGGATATTATCTTTATTTTCCCCTCCCTTCCCCTATGATCCTCTGTTTTGTTTCTTAATTTCCACATATAAGTGAAATCATATGGTAACTGCCTTTTTCTGACTTATTTTGGTTAGCATAGTTCCATCCACTTCATTGTCAATGTAAGATTTCTTTTTCTGATGGCTGAGTAATATTCCATCGTATATATAAAAATTACAGAATGCTTCACAAATGTGGATGTCACCCCTGCACAGGGGCTATGCTCATCTTCTCTGTATGATTCCAGTTGTAGTATATGTGCTGCCAAAGCAGTATTTTAAATACTAAGATATGGAAGTAACCTAAGGGTCATCAATGAATGAATGCATCGGTCCCTGGCTGGCTCAGTCAGTAGAGCATGCAACTCTATCTTGGAATTGTGAGTTCAAGCCCTATTTTGGGCAAAGAGCCTACTTAAAAAAAAAAAAAAAGATGAATACACACAGAAAATGTGGTAATTATACAATGGCACATTATTCAACCACAAAAAAACAAGGAAAGCTTGCCATTTTCAACAATATGGACGGATCTAGTGGGTATTATGCTAAGTGAAATAAGCCAGAGGAAAACATCTTATGGTTTCACCTGTAGGTGGAATCTAAAACAAAACAAGCAAAAAAAAAAAAAAAAGCTGGACAAATACCCAAAAAAAACAAAAACAAACAAAAAACAGGCGATAACTAGAGGCAAGAATGTGGGGGGATGGATCCAATAGGTAAAGGGTACAAACTTCATGTTATAAAGTATGTCACAGAGATGAAAATTACAGAATATTGTCACTAATATTGTAATTGTAATACTTTCACATGGTGATAGATGATAACTACACCTATGGGGGGTGAGCACTGTTTAATATATGCAACTGTTGAATCCCTACGTTGTGTGCCTGAAACTATGCCAACTAAATTTTTTTAAAAGCAGTCAGAAAGAGACATTTATAGCCATAAACACCACCTAACTTTACACCTTAAGGACTTAGAAAAAGAACTAACCCCACAGTTGAAGAAGGAAAGAAGTAATACAGGTTAGAGCAGAAATAAGTCAAACACAGAATAGGAAAATAGAAAAAATTAACAACTACAAGTTGGTCCTTAAAAGTGATAAAATCACACTTTTAGCTAGACTAACCAAGGAAAAAAGGAAACCACAATGAATAAAACAAAATCATAAAAGAAAAAGGAGACCTCATAATTGTTAATATAGGAGTATAAATTATAATAAACTACTATGAACAACTATATACTAAAATGGAAAATCTGCAAGAAATTCAGAAATCCCTAGGAATATATAACATACCAAAAAGAAATCCAGAAGAAATAGAAAAGCTAAACAGAAAAAAACACTAATAAGGAGAGTCAACCATTAATCAAAAATCTCCCAAAGATTTTTGGCTAATTGAATTTAAATGAAAAAAATAAATAAATTTTAGGGTACAAACACTGGGGAGGGTATGTGCTATAGTGAGTGCTGTGAAATGTGTAAGCCTGATGATCCACAGAACTGTACCCCTGGGCAAATAATATATTATATGCTAATGAAAATAGTTTAATAATAATAAAATAAATTTTTAAAAACTCTTCCAAATAAGTACCCAGGACCAGATGGATTCACTGGTGAATTTTATCAATCATTTGGAGGAATAATGCCAATACTCCTCCAATTCTTCCCCCAAAAAAATTAGAAAGAAGGGAACACTTCCAAAGTTGTTGTTTTTTTTTTTAAGATCAGCATCACTCTAGCACCAAAGCCATGAAAGCACATTACCAGAAAAGTAAACTACAGGTCAATATCCCTGAAGAAAAGAGATATGAAGGGGTGCCTGGGTCGCTCAGTCATTAAGCAGCTGCCTTCAGCTCAAGTCATGATCCCAGGGTCCTAGAGTTGAGCCCTGCATCCAGTTCCCTGCTCAGCTAGGAGTCTGCTTCTCCCTCTTCTCCTCCTCCTGTTCCTGATCTCTCTCTCAAATAAATACATAAAATCTTTATTTATAATAAAAAAAGAGAGATAGAGAGAGATGAAAATTCTCAAGAAAATAGTAGCAAACTGAATTCAGCACTATATTAAAGGGTTAATTCATCATGATCAAGTGGGATTTACTCTGGAATACAAGGATATTCAACATACACAGAAATCGATGTTACAGATCACATTAATAGAATGAAAGGGGAAAACTGTATGATCATTTAAACAGACACTGAAAATGCATATGACAAAATTCTATACCCTTTCATGACAAAAATTCTTAAATGAAGTACAGAAGAAATGTACCTCAACATAATAAAGGCCATGTATGACAAGCTTAGAGCTAACATCATAGTCAATAATGAAAGGTTGAAAGCTATTCCTCTAAGATCAAGAAAACAATAAAAGGCATCCATTCTCACCACTCCTAACTGACCTCGTATTGGAAGTCCTGCCCAGAGCAATCAGGCAAGAAAAAGAAATTAAAGACATCACAACTGGAAAGGATGAAGTGAAAGCATCCATTTGCAGATTTTAAAAAAAATCTATGAAAATCCCATCCAATTTTTTCAAAGAAATAGAATAATCCTAAAATTTATATGGAACCAGAAAAGACCTAGAATAGCCAAAGGAATATTGAAAAAGCAAGCCAAAGTTGGTGGCATCACAATTCCAGACTTCAAGCTCTATTACAAAGCTGTCATCATCAAGACAGTATGGTACTGGCTCAAAAACAGACACATAGATCAATGGAACAGAATAGAGAGCCCAGAAATAGACCCTCAACTCTATGGTCAACTAATCTTCGACAAAGCAGGAAAGAATATCCAATGGAAAAAAGACAACCTCTTCAACAAATGGTGTTGGGAAAATTGGACAGCCACATGCAGAAAAATGAAATTGGACCATTTCCTTACACCACACACGAAAATAGACTCAAAATGGATGAAGGACCTCAACGTGAGAAAGGAATCCATCAAAATCCTTGAGGAGAACACAGGCAGCAATCTCTTCGACCTCAGGCGCAGCAACTTCTTCCTAGGAACAACGCCAAAGGTAAGGGAAGCAAGGGAAAAAATGAACTACTGGGACTTCATCAAGATCAAAAGCTTTTGCACAGCAAAGGAAACAGTCAACAAAACCAAAAGACAACTGACAGAATGGGAGAAGATATTTGCAAACGACATATCAGATAAAGGGCTAGTATCCAAAATCTATAAAGAGCTTAGCAAACTCAACACCCAAAGAACAAATAATCCAATCAAGAAATGGGCAGAGGACACGAACAGACATTTCTGCAAAGAAGACATCCAGATGGCCAACAGACACATGAAAAAGTGCTCCACATCACTGGGCATCAGGGAAATACAAATCAAAACCACAATGAGATACCACCTCACACCAGTCAGAATGGCTAAAATGAACAAGTCAGGAAATGACAGATGCTGGCGAGGATGTGGAGAAAGGGGAACCCTCCTACACTGTTGGTGGGAATGCAAGCTGGTGCAACCACTCTGGAAAACAGCATGGAGGTTCCTCAAAAAATTGAAAATAGAGCTACCTTATGACCCAGCAATTGCACTACTGGGTATTTACCTTAAAGATACAAACATAGTGATCCGAAGGGGCACGTGTACCCAAATGTTTATAGCAGCAATGTCCACAATAGCCAAGTTATGGAAAGAACCTAGATGTCTATCAACAGATGAATGGATAAAGAAGAGGTGGTATATATATACAATGGAATACTATGAAATGAAAAGAAATGAAATCTTGCCATTTGCGGCGACATGGATGGAACTAGAGCGTATTATGCTTAGCGAAATAAGTCAACTGAAGAAAGACAACTATCACATGATCTCCCTGATATGAGGAAGTGGAGATGCAATGGGGGTGGGGGGTAAGGGAGTAGGAAAAGAAAAAATGAAACAAGATGGGATTGGGAGGGAGACAAACCAAAAGAGACTCTTAATGTCATAAAACAAACGAGGGGGGTGGGGGGTGGGGGGAAGGGGGTTGGGAGAGGGTGGTGGGGCTACATTATATATTTTAAAAAAAATTAAAGAAAAAAAATAAAAAAATTATATATAGAAAACCCTAAAGATTCTATCAAAAATCTATTATATCTAACGAATGAATAAAGTTGAAGAATACAAAATCAGGCATCCCTGGGTGGCTCAGTGGGTTAAAGCCTCTGCCTTCAGCTCAGGTCATGATCCCAGGGTCCTGGGATCGAGCCCCGCATCGGGCTCTTGCTCAGCGGGGAGCCTGCTTCCTCCCTCTCTCTCTGCCTCTCTGCCTACTTGTGATCTGTCAAATAGATAAATAAAATCTTTTAAAAAAAATACAAAATTAATATTCAAAAATCAGTAACATTTCTGTGCACTAACAAATTACTCAAAAAAGTAAATGATGCCATTTATAATAGCATCAAAAAGAATAAAATACTTAGGGATAAATTTAACCACAGAGCTAAAATATCTCTACTCTGAAAACTGCAAGAGAGCAATAAATCAGAGAAGAGAGAGTGAAGAGTGAGTGACAAAGGAGGAAGATACACTTCCTCCCATGGACAGGCCTGGGCTCCAACTACATACAGAGAATAGTCTCAGAGATCAGTCTGAAAAATAGCAAAACCCCTTTGCCACCACTAAAAATACAAAGAAAAAGCCATATAGAGAAAGGCAGGAAGGAAGAGACACATTTTGGCTGGGAACCAAAAGCCCACAGGGCAACCCGCAAGCAGGATCATAGGGTATCACAGGCCTGGAGGTCCTCCCCAAGGAGAGAGGGATTCAAGCCCACCTCCTGCTGTGAGGACCCACATGGGGAATGTAAAGCCTCCATAACATCTAGCTTTGAAAATCAGCAGTGCTTACATCTGGGAGAGCTGAAAGGCTATAGGAAACCGGGACCACGCTCCTAAAGGGACAGCACACAGTGCAGAGGCAGCAGTTCCCAAAGCCCCTGGGCCATCCATGTAGGAAATGTATTCACTAATTTGGGGCATGTGTTGGAGGGGCAGGAATCTATGGGAACTTTCTGTGGAGGTGGAAGTGCTGCCAGGGGCCATCGTTCTTGCCTGCCTTTAGCCAAGCTGGCTTGACACTGGTGTATGCCAGTTCTAACACTTTCCATCTACCTTTCTAGCCCCCTTGCCCTGGTGTTCCTTGCCCTACCCAATGTACCTACCCGTGCAGGCACCCCTCAAAAGCAGTCCACAGCCTGGCATACATGGTGGGAAGTCTCAGCTAGACTGGCAACCCTCCAATGTGACTCCTTCCCTGGGGACAGGCCTGCCACCTAATGCCTACAACAGTCATGAATGGGCATCTTGGACAGCCTCACCCAGGGCGAACGCCACTCCCCAGTGCACTACAGCAGACACAGCCCGGTCTCAAAAGACCCACAGAGGACAGCCCTGCAGTGCCTGTTCAAGTGACCCGAGGGGTTGTGATTTTGGACCCCAGAGCATGCTTTCTACAGAAGGTCACTATCTCCAAGACCAGATGACAGAGCTACCTGAGTAAAAGGTAGAATAGAAAGTAACACAGAGTCATACAAAATAAACAGACAGTGGAATGTGTTCCAAATGAAGGCATAAGACAAACCTCAGAAAAAGAACTATTCAAAATGGTGATAAGCAATATATCTGATAAAAATTTCAATGGGGCGCCTGGGTGGCTCAGTGGGTTAAAGCCTCTGCCTTCGGCTCAGGTCATGATCTCAGGGTCCTGGGATCGAGCCCCGCGTCGGGCTCTCCGCTCAGCGGGGAGCCTGCTTCCTCCTCTCTCTCTGCTGCCTCTCTGCCTACTTGTGATCTCTGTCTGTCAAATAAATAAAATCTTTAAAAAAAAAAAAAAAAATTTCAAGACAATGATCATAAAAATACTCACCAAACTTGGGAGAAGAGTGAATGAACTGAGTTCCACAAAAAGACATAAAGTATTTTTAAAATTAACAGGAGTGCCTGGCTGGCTCAGCCCATAAAGCATACAACTCTGGATCTCAGAGTTCAAAGTTCAAGCCCCACATTGGGTACAGAGATTACTTAAACATTTTTAAATCTTAATAAAAGTTTAAAATTAAGGAACATAAAAATCATTAGTAAGAACCAATCAATCAACTACACTTACTGTGGTAAGAATTCAATAATGTATAGAATTGTGAAATCACTATGTTGTGCAGCTAAAACTAATTTAACACTGAATAACAACTATACTCCCCTCCAAAAATTTTAAGTAGGCTTCACACCCAGTGTGGAGGTCAACGCAGGACTTGAACTCACAATCCTGAGATCGAGACCTGAGCCGAGATCAAGAGTGGGACACTTGACTGGCTGAGCCACTGAGGTGCCCCCCAAAAAACAATTTTTTAAGAACCAAAGCTGAAGAATACAATAATTGAAATGAAAAATATGCTAAAGGATATCAACAGTAGATTAGAGGATACAGAAGAACAGATCGGGAGTATGGGTCGTAGTAGTGGAAATCATCTAAACTGAATAGCAAAGAGAAAGAAAAACATTTTAAAGGAGGGAAGGTTAAAGGACCTTTGGGACAATATCAAACATACTGACACTTGCATTTTGGGGGTCCCAGAAGGAAAAGAGAGAACAAAAGGGGCAGAAATTTTACTTAAAGAAATAATGGCTAAAAAGTTATCTGACCTGTGGAAGGAAACAGACATCTAGATACAGAAATCACAGGGAGCCCCAAAGATAAATCCAAAGAGGTCCACACCAAGACACAAAATAATTAAAGCAGGGATGCCTGGGTGGCTTAGTCGTTAAGTGTCTGCCTTTGGCTCAGGTCATGATCCCAGGGTCCTGAGATAGAGCCCCACGTTGGGCTCCCTGCTCAGTGTTCCTTCTCCCTCCCACTCCCTGCTTGTGTTTCTTCTCTCGCTGTGTCTCTGTCAAATAAATAAAACCTTTAAAAATAAAATAAAATAATTAAAGCAGCAAAAATATAAGATAAAGAATCTTAAAACCAGCAAGAGAAAAGCAACTAGTTATATACAAGGAAACACCAATTAAACTATCAGCTGATTTTTCAGCAGAAATTTTGCAGGCCAGAAGAGAGGGGCATGATATAAACCAAGTGTTGAAAGGAGAAAACCTACAGCCAGTAATACTCTACCCAGCAAGGGTATAATTCATAACTGAAAGGGAGATAAAGTTTCCTTTTAATAAAGGTTAAAGGAGTTCATCACTTCCAAACCAGCCTTACAAAAAATATTAAGAAAAAGTAATAAAATCAACAGTATCTGCAATAGTTAAGGGATACATAAATTTAAAAAATATATATGTATGTATATATTTTTATACATACACATATATGTATATATGTGTATATATACACACACACATATATATATATGCTGTCAAATAAATAAAATGTGGAAGAAGAGAAAAATATAGTGCCTTTAGGGGTGCCTGCCTGGCTCAGTCTGAAGAGCATCTGACTCTGGATCTCAGCGTCATAAGTTCAAGGCTCCACACTGGATGTAGACATTACTTAAATAAACTTTTAAAAATGCATATTATATAAAATATAAATTAAAACTTGAAAAATTAAAGTGCCTGGGTGGCTCAGTCAGTTAAGCATCTGCCTTTGGCTCAGGTCATGATCCCTGGGTCCTGGGATCACCTCGAGCCCCACATCAGGCTCCCTGCTCAGTGAGGAGTCTGTCTGCTTCTCCCTCTGCCCCTCTCTTGTTTTCTCTCTCAAATAAATAAATAGGGGGGAGTGGAGGTTGGGTGAGCCTGGTGGTGGGTATTATGGAGGGTATGTATTGCATGGAGCACTGGGTGTGGTGCATAAACAATGAATTTTGGAACACTGAAAAGAAATAAAATAAAATGAGGGGTGCCTGGGTGGCCCGGTGGGTTAATGCTGCTGCCTTCGGCTCGGGTCACGAACCCAGGGTCGTGGGATTGAGCCCCGCATCGGGCTCTCTGCTCTGCGGACAGCCTGCTTCCTCCTCTCTCTCTCTCTGCCTACTTGTGATCTCTGTCTATCAAATAAATAAAATCTTTAAAAAATAATAAAATGAAAAAATAATTTAAAATATTTAAAAATTGTTTTAAAACTTTAGCAAAAAACTCAAAAAATTAAAACTTAAAAAATTATACACACACACACGTATATATAGTGCTTTTAGAATGTGTTCAAATGGAAGAGACCATCAATTTAAAATAGACTACCATATGGGGCACCTGGGTGGCTCAGTGGGTTAAAGCCTCTGCCTTTGGCTCAGTTCATGATCCCAGGGTCCTGGGATCAAGCCCCACATCAGGCTCTGCTCAGCGGGGAGCATGCTTCCTCATTCTCTCTCTGCCTGCCTCTCTGCCTACTTAAGGTCTCCTTCAAATAAATAAATAAAATTAAAAAAAAATAAAAATAAAATAGACTACGATATACCTAGTCTGTTTTTTATGACAATAGTAACCACAAATCAAAAAATAAAGACAAAGGAATCCAAGTGAAACACTCAATAAGAAAGACTTCAGGGGACACCTGGGTGGCTCAGTTGGTTAAGCAGCTGCCTTTGGCTCAGGTCATGATCCCAGCGTCCTGGGATCGAGTCCCACATCGGGCTCCTTGCTTGGCAGGGAGCCTGCTTCTCCCTCTGCCTGCCACTCTGTCTGCCTGTAATCGTTCTAACAAATAAATAAATAAAATCTTTAAAAAAAAAAAAAAAGAGGGACGCCTGGGTGGCTCAGTGGGTTAAGCCGCTGCCTTCGGCTCGGGTCATGATCCCAGCGTCCTGGGATCGAGTCCCACATCGGGCTCTCTGCTCGTCAGGGAGCCTGCTTCTCCCCTCCCTTCTCTGCCTGCCTCTCTCCCTGCTTGTGTGATCTCTATCAAATAAATAAATAAAATCTTAAAAAAAGAAAGAAAGAAAGACTTCAGGAGGGGCACCTGGGTGGCTCAGTGGGTTAAAGCCTCTGCCTTCAGTTCAGGTCATGATCTCAGGGTCCTAAGATCGAGCCCCGCATCAGGCTCTCTGCTCAGCAGCGAGCCTGCTTCCTCTTCTCTCCCTGCCTACTTCTGATCTCTGTCGAATAAATAAAATCTTTTAAAAAAATTTTTTTTAATTTAAAAAAAAGAAAGACTTCAGGAGCGACAGAGCATGCAACTCTCAGTCCTAGGGTTGTGAGTTCAAGCCCCACATTGAGCACAGTTAAAAAAGCCCCACATTGAGCTTACTTAAAAAATAAGAAAGACATCAAATCACAAGGGAAGAGAACAAGAAAGGAACAGAGAACTACAAAACTACCAGAAAACAATGAACAGAATGGCAATACGTATGTATATACCTATCAATATTACTTTAAATGTAAATGGACTAAATGTTCCAATCAGAGGTAGTAAAGTGACTAAAGGGATAAAAAACAAGACCCACCTATATGCTATCTGCAAGACACACTCTTCAGACCTAAATGCTCATAGTGACTCAAAGTGAAGGGACAGGAAGATAATCCATGCAAATGGAAATAAAGAAAAACTTCAGTAGCAGAATGTTCATCAAACAAAGTAAACTTTTAAAAAAAGATTGTAACAAGAGACCCAAAAAAATGCATTACATAGTTTGCACCCACTTCAGCTTCAGCTGTCCTGCCAGGGCTCCCTCCATGCAGAGAGCCCTAGGTCCCACTGGCTTGCACAAACTTCAGGTGTTTGACCAGGGCATCCTGTGCAGGGAGAGCCTTAGGACCACCCCAGTCCACACCCATTTCAGCTCTGCCATCCCTCCAGGGCAGCCCCAGCAGGGAGTGCCCTGTGATCCACAGCTCCAGCCAGCCAAAGTCACAAGGCACAGTCTACACAGAGGAAGACCATACACAAGACCATTCAAGTTTAGGAGAAGTAGGGGTGCCCGAGTGGCTCAGCTGATTAAGCCTCTGCCTTCAGCTCAGGTCATGATCCCAGGGTTCTGGGTTCTAGTCCCATGTCGGGCTCCCTGCTCAGCAAGGAACCTGCTTCTCCCTCCCCCTTACCCCCTCTCTCCTACTTGTGCGCACACACTCTCTCTCAAATAGATAAAATCTTTCAAAAATAAATAAATATATAACAAGTTTAGGAGAAAGAGCAGTTCAACCTAACTCATAGAATCAAATACAGAAAGTCAAGCAAAATGGGGAGATAGAGGGATATGCTCCAAAATAAAGAACAAGACAAAAACCTCAGAAAAAGAACTAAATGGAACAGAGATAAGCAATATGCCTAATGAAGTATTGGGGGTTTTTAAAAGATTTTATTTATTTGACAGAGAGATAGAGCACAAGCAAGGGGAGTAGCCAAGGCAGAGGGCTGAGCAGGGAGTCCAACATGGGATTCAACCCTAGGACCCTGGGATCATGACCTGAGCCAAAGGCAGATGTGTAACCAACTGAGCCACCCAGGTGCCCCAGTCAAGAGTTTAAAGTAACGATCATTACGGTATTCACTGGACTGGAGAAAAGAGTTGAAGAACTCAGAACTTCAAACAAGAGATAGAAGAAAGGACCAATCAGAGTTGAATATAGTAACTAAAATGAAAAATACACTAAAGGAAATCACTAGATTAGCAGATGCAGAAAAACAGACCAACATTCTGGAACACAGTCTGGAAAGCACCCAAGGTGAACAGCAAGAAGAAAAAAGAATTTTAAAAAATGAGAATAGGCTGAGGGATCTGCTGGACACACCATAGCACATAAAAATTAAAATGTCAAAGTTGATGCTAAGTCAGATAGAGAAAGATGAATACCATATGATTTCAGTTATAATGTGGAATTTAAAACACAAAATAAAGGAGCAAACAAAAACCAGAAGCAGACCCATAAATACAGAGAACAAATTTATGGTTGCCAGAGAAGAGGAGGTATAAGGGGATGAGCAAAATGGGTACAGAAGAGTGGGAGATACAGGCTCTCCATTATGAGATGATAAAGTTGAGGGGATAGAGGGTACAGCATAGGGAATAAAGTCAGCGGTCTGGTGATAGCATTGTATGGTGACAGATGGTAGCCACACCTGTGGTGGGCACAGCATAACATATGGAGGTGCTGAACCACCATGTTGTATGGTTGAAACTAATAAGATACTGTATCAACTGTACTTCCATTACACAATGATAAAGGGATCAATCCAACAAGAGAATGTCATGATTTTCAATACCTATGTAGCCAACATAGCAGCACTGAAATATATAAAGCAAATGTTAACAGACATAAAGGGAGAAAATAGCAGTAACACAAGAAGAGAAGGAAACACTCCACTTACATGAATGGATAGATCGTTCCAACAGAAAACCAATAAAGAAACAGTGACTTTGAATAACACATGAGACCAAATGGACTTAACAGATATACACAGAACATTTCATCTAAAGGAACCACAATACACATTCAGGTACACAGAGAACAATCTCCAGAATAAATCACCCTGGGCCATAAAACAAGTCTCAGTAAGTTCAAGATTGAAATCTTGGGGCGCCTGGGTGGCTCAGTGGGTTAAAGCCTCTGCCTTCGGCTCAGGTCATGATCCCAGGGTCCTGGGATCGAGCCCCACATCAGGCTCTCTGCTCAGCAGGGAGCCTGCTTCCTCCTCTCTCTCTGCCTGCCTCTCTGCCTACCTGTGATCTCTGTCTGTCAAATAAATAAATAAAATATTTTAAAAAATAAAAAAAAAAAAGATTGAAATCTTATCAAGCATCTTTTCGGCCAGACAGTGTAAAACTAGAAATCAGTTACAAAAACCCAAACTATAAAACACCAACACATGGAGGCTAGACAATGTGTCACAGAACAATACAGGAGTGTCAATGAAGAAATCATGGAGGAAATAAAAAAATACTTCGATATGAATGAAAATGGAAATGACATTTCAAAATCTTCGAGGCACAACAAAAACGGTTCTAAGAGGAAAATGTAGGGGTCAAGAGCGGTTGGCTCCAAAATGTGCCACTTTGGCATATTGATTATTTTAAACGAAAGTTACTTAAGAGACAACCCATACGAAGACACTCAGACACTCCTCTGTCCACCCCGAGGCAGGAAACTAAAAAGCAGTTCACAGAATCCATTCTTGATTAAAAATTCATGTGTAGGGGTACTTGAGTGTCTCAGTCAGTTAAGCATCTGCCTTTGGCTCAGGTCACGATCCCAGAGTTCTGGGATTGAGCTCCCCCCTTTTAATTAAATTAAAATTTTAATTAAAAAAATAAAAAATTAAAATCTTTTTTTTTTAATTAAAATAAAACAATCAGAAATTAAAGAGAAATTACAACCACACTACAGAAATACGAAGGATTCTAAGAAACTACTATAAAAATTATATGCCAACAAACTGAACAACCTGCAAACAGCTAAATTCCTGGAAACATACTATCTTCCAAGACTGAAACAGGAGGAAAAAGAAAATCTGAACAGACCAATTACCAGTAATGAAATTTAATCAGCAATCAAAAAACTCCTAAACAAAAGTCCCAAATAAGATGACTTCCCAGGTGAATTCTACCAAATATTTAGAGAATCGTTCATGTCTAGGCTTCTCAAATTCTTTCAAAAAATTGAGAAAGGAACTCTTCCAAATTCCATCTACAAAGCCAGCATGACACCGATGTCAAAGCCAGACATACTATAAAAGAGGAAATTACACCTCAATATCCCTAATGAACACAGATACAAAAATTCTCAATGCATACTAGCATTTTTTCAGCAAAAGGGTCATTCACTGCAAACAAATGAGGTTTATTCCAGAGATGCAAGAACGGTTCACTATCTGTATACTGGTCAGTATGACACATTATATCAATAAAATGAAGGATAAAAATCATATGGTCATCTCTATAAATGCAGGAAAATTAAACATTCATCATAATAAAAGCTCTCAACAAAGTGAGTATAAACACACCTCAACATAATGAGGACCATATACGACAAATCCCAGTTAAACATATTCAACAGTAAAAAGCTGAAAGCTTTTCCTCTACAGTCAGGAGCAAGATGAGAAGGTGCACTCTCGCCAATTTTATTTAACATAGTACTGGAAATCCTACCCACAGCAATCAGACAAGAAATAAAAGCCATCCAAATCAATAAAGAAGTAGTGTATCTGGGGCACCTGGGTGGCTCAGTGGGTTAAGCCTCTGCCTTCAGCTCAGGTCATGATCTCAGGGTCCTGGGATCGAGTCCCACATCGGGCTATCTGCTCAGCAGGGAGCCTGCTTCCTCCTCTCTCTCTCTCTGCCTGCCTCTCTGCCTACTTGTGATCTCTGTCAAATAAATATTAAAAAAAAAAAAAAAAACTGAAGAGCACTTTAAGAAAAAAAAAAAGAAGTAGTGTATCTATCACTATTTGCAGATGATATAGTATTCTATATAGAAAACCCTAAAGACTCTACCAAAAAACTACTAGAACTGATAAGTGAATTCAGTAAATTTGCAGGACACAAAATTAATTTACAGAAATCTGTTGCATTTCTATACAATAACTAACAGAAAGAGAAATCGAGAAAACAATCCTATCTACAATTGCATCAAATAAAGTACCCAAGAATAAATTTAACCAAGGAAGTGAAAGGCTTTACTCTGAAACTGGAAGACATTGATGAAAGAAGTGAAGATGACATGAAATGGGCAAATAAGCCCAGCTCATGGATTGAAAATGCCCATACTACAAAAGCAACCTAAAGATTCAATGAAATCTTATCAAAATATCAATAGCATGTTTCACAGAACTAGAACAAATAATACTAAAATCTGTATGGAACCACATAAGACCCCTAATAGCCAAAACAATCTTGAAAAAGAGCAGGGGTGGATACATTGCATTGCCAAATTTCAAGCTATACCACCATGCTATCGTCCTCCAAACAAAACTGGTACAGGGGCGCCTGGGTGGCTCAGTGGGTTAAAGCCTCTGCTTTCGGCTCAGGTCATGATCTCAGGGTCCTGGGATCGAGCCCCGCATCGGGCTCTCTGCTCAGCAGGGAGCCTGCTTCCCCCTCTCTCTTTGCCTGCCTCTCCGCCTACTTGTGATCTCTGTCTCTCAAATAAATAAATAAAATCTTAAAAAAAAAAAAACTGGCACAAAAATTAAACCCGCAGATTAATCCAACAGCATGGAGAGCCCAGAAAAACCCAATTAATCTACAACACAAGAGGAAAACCATGCAATGAGAAAAAAGTTTCTTCAATAAATGATGCTGGGAAAACTGGACAGCTACATCCACAAGAGTAAAACTGGACCATTTTCTCACACCATACACAAAAATAAACTCAAAATGGGGCACCTGGGTGGCTCAGTCAGTTAAGTATCTGCCTTCGGCTTAGGTCATGATCCCAGGGTCCTGGGATTGATGCTCAATCCCCGCATCACGCTTCCTGCTCAGGGGTGTCTGCTTCTCCCTCTCCCTCTGCCCCTCCCCTCTGCCTGTGCTCTCACTCTCTGACAAATAAATAAATAAAATCTAAAAAAAAATTACAAAATAAAAAACTACCTCCAAAAAAAGAAGGAAGGAAAGAAATCAAGGACACAAGCATGTGGAAATTATACCTTGCTCATGGATGAAAAAAAGTGGTTAAAATATCCAGCCTATACAAAGTCACCCATAATTCAATGCACTCTTATCAAGACTCCGATGACACTTTTTAAAAGTAGAAAACAGGGGTGTCTAGGTGGCTCAGGGGGTTAAAGCCTCTGCTTTTGGCTTGGGTCATGATCCTGGGGTCCTGGGATCGAGCCCTGCATCGGGCTCTCTGCTCAGCGGGGAGCCTGCTTCCTCCTCTCTGCCTATTTGTGATCTCTGTCAAATAAATAAATAAAATCTTTAAAAAAATAAAATAAAATAAAAGTAGAAAATACAGTCCTACAATTTGGTGGGATTGCAAAAGACCCCAAATAGCCAAAGCAATCCTGAGAAAGAAGAACAAAGCTGGAGGCATCACACTTCCTGATTTTAGACCATGCTCCAAAGCTATAGTCATCAGTACGCTATGGAACGGACATAAAAACAGACAGACCAATGGAATAGAATCAAGAGTCCAGAAATAAACTCATGCATATATGGCCAACTAGTATTTGACAAGGGAGCCCAAAATGGAGAAATTGTATACTAACATGTAGGAGAATAAAATTAACTTTTATCTTGGGGCACCTGGGTGGCTCAGTCATTAAGTGCCTGCCTTCAGCTCAGGTCATGATGCCAGAGTCCTGGGATCGAGTCCTGCATCGGGCTCCCTGCTCAGCGAGAAAGCCTGCTTCTCCCTCTCCCACTCCCCCTGCTTGTGATCCCTCTCTGGCTTTGTCTCTGTCAAATAAATAAAATCTAAAACAAACTAATTTTTATCTTAATCAAGAAAAGTCAACTCAAATACTGTAAAATTCCCAAAATAAAACACAAGGACAAAGCTCCTCAACATTGGTCTTGGCGATGATTTTTTAGACTGAACACCAATAGCACAAATACCCAAAAAAATCAACAAATAGGGCTATATCAAACTTGAAAGATTCCACACAGCAAAAGAAACAATTAGTGAAATGAAAAGACAACCTAAAGAAAGAGAGAAAGTATTTGCAAAACATGTATCAGATATGGGGTTATTTATCTAAAAAAGATTAAAAAAACGCACAACTCAATGACATAGAAATAATTCAACTTAAAAATGGGCAGAGAAATTAAATGAACTATTTTTTTTCGAAGAAGCCATCTAAATGGCCAACAGATACATGAAAAGGTGCTTAACATCCCTCATTATAAGGGAAACACAAATCCAAACCACAAGGAACTATAAGCTCACACATGTTAGAATGGTTATCATCAAGAAGACAAAAAAACAGGTGCTGGCGAGGATGGGGAGAAAGGGGAAAGCTTATATACTGGTGGTGGAAATGTAAATTGGTTCAGTTTCTATGGAAAAATAGTACAAAGTTTCCTCCAAAAAATTAAAAATACAACCGCCATATGATCTAGCAATCCCACTTCTAGATATATGGGCAAAAAAAATGAAAACAGGGTATCAAAAAGATATATACACTGTCATGTTTACTGGAACATTATTCACAATAGCAAACATAGGGGAACAACCTAACCCACTGAACTGTTGATAGACCATTAATTAGATGTGCCATATGTATGCAGTGGAATATTATGCAGTCATGAGAATGAACAAAATCCTGACATGTCCAACAACATGGATGGGCACTGAGCACATCATACCAACGACAAATACTCTATTACTTATATAAAGAACCTTAAAAAAAAGAAAAAAGAAGGACACCTGGGTGGCTTAGTGGGTTAAGTGTCTGCCTTAAGCTCAGGTCATGATCCCAGGGTCCTGGGGTCAAGTCCTGCATCAGCCTCCTTGCTCAGCAGGGAGCCTCCTTCTCCCTCTGCCTGCCACTCCCCCTGTTTGTGCTCTCTCTGACAAATGAATAAAATCTTTAAAAATAAATAAAACGGTATTTACAGGGAATAGGGGGATAAGACTAATGGTGTTTAAGGTTACAAATTTATAATAAGTACTAAAATAGCTATGCTTATTAAACAATATTGTACTATATGTGATGTGATAAATATCATTATGACAATAAACATATAAATGTATCAAAATAATAGGACAAAAAGTACACCTTAAATTTATTCAATGTTAAATGTCAAATTTAGGGGCGCCTGGGTGGCTCAGTAGGTAAGTGCCTGCCTTCGGCTCACATTATGATCCCAGGATCCTGGGATCGAGCCCCGAATCGGCCTCTCTGCTCAGCGGGAAGCCTGCTTTCCGTCTCCCACTCCCTCTGCCTGTGTTCCTGCTCTTGCTGTCTCTCTGTCAAATAAATAAAATCTTAAAACAATAAAATAAAATGTCAAATTTATCCATTGAAAAGAAGAAAGAAAGATGCTGGTACAATGGCATAGTAAAGACTCAGGACATTTCATAGAATTAATTAGATCAATAGTCATTATTTTCCACTTTAACAAAATGCATTATATGTAATTTCAAAAGATAACCTGAAATACATCAGTTTTACATAAAAGTGTGATCGGAGTACAATACAGTTCTTCTAATCATAGGTGAAGGTGGGGAGAAAAGGGAACATCTGTGCAGTGATGGTGGAAATGTAATCTGATGCAACCACAGTGAAAAAGAGAATGGAGGGTCTTCAAATAATCAAAAATGGTCCAACCTATGAGCCAGCAAGTCTATTTTGGAGTATTTACCCAAAGGAAATAAAACCACTATTTCAAAAAGTTAGCTCCTCCCATGTTCATTGCCGCATTCTTTACAATACATAAGACATGTAAACAACCCAACTGTCCGTCGATGGACGCTGAATAAAGCACATGTGATATATATGTACCCCCAACACACACACACACAATTATCGTTCAGCCCTGGAAAGGAAATCCTGCCATTTGCAATAACATGGATGAAACTCGAGAGACCATTATGTTGTCAAAGAAGTCAGACATAGACAAACACTGTATGGGATCACCTCTCCATGGTCTTAAAAAAAATCTAACTCACAGATAACAGAGAACAGATTGGTGGTTGCTAGGGATGGGACTTGGGCAAAATGGGTGGAGGGGTTCAAGAGGTACAAACTTCCAGTTAGAAGATAAATACCACAGTGACTACGGTTAGCAAGACCATATTGTGGGTTTGGAAGCTGCTGAGAGAGCACATCTTAAAAGTTCTAATCACGGGGCGCCTGGGTGGCTCAGTGGGTTAAACCCTCTGCCTTCGGCTCAGGTCATGATCTCAGGGTCCTGGGATCGAGTCCCGCATCAGGCTCTCTGCTCAGCGGGGAGCCTGCTTCCTCCTCTCTCTCTGCCTGCCTCTCAGCCTACTTGCAATCTCTATCAAATAAATAAATAAAATCTTTTAAACAAAAAGTTCTAATCACGGGACTTCTGAGTGGCTCAGTTGGTTAAGCGGCTGCCTTCGGCTCAGGTCATGATCCCAGTGTCCTGGGATCGAGTCCCATATCATGCTCCTTGCTCGGCGGGGAGCCTGCTTCTCCCTCTGCCTCTGCCTGCCTCTCTGTCTGCCTGTGCTCGCTCTCTCTCTCTCTCCCTGACTAATAAATAAATAAAATCTTAAAAAAAAAAAAGTTCTAATCAGAAGAAAAAAATGCTAACTCTTTGAGGGGACGGATGTTAATAGTGGTAATCATTTCTCAATATCTACCTGTATCAAATAATTATCCCAAATGCCTCAAACACATTCCATGTCAACTATATCTCAATTTTTAAAAACATAAAAAATATGTATTTTCCTTCTTCTGCTTACTTTGGGTTTAATGTGCTCTCCTTTTCGATTCTCAAGGTGGAAACTAAGGCCACAGATTCTAAATCTTCCTTCTTTTCAAATAGAGGCATTTAGGGCAGTTAAGTGTCCACCTAAGTATTATTTTTGTGGCAACCACAAATTTTGGTAGGTTAGGCTTTCATTTTCTTTCTGTTCAAAATATTTTCTGAGTTTCCTTAGGATTTCTTCTTTGATCCATGGGCCAGTTAAAAGTGTTGTATGAAGCTTGCAAATTCTTGATAACTAAGAATTTTCCTGTTCTTAGACAAAATTAGATCAGCGGCTGACAGGGACTGGATTTACTACAAAAGGGGCAAGAGGAAACTTCCTGTGGTGATGCAAATGCTCTTTGATTGTGATGTTCAGTATGCAACTGTATACACTTCAAATTTCATCAAATGGAACACTTAAAAGAAAAATAAAGAATGTTCCTGTTCTTGAGTTCTCTTTTAATTCCACTGTGATCAGAGAATATACTTTCTATGACTTAAATCCTTTTAAATTTATTGGCATTTGTTTTATGGCCCTGAATATAATGGGGTACCTCGGTAGACGTTCCACACGCCCTCAAAAAGAATGTGTATTTTTTTTAAAGATTTTATTTATTTGACAGAGAGATCACAAGCAGGCAGAGAGGCAGAGAGAGAGAGGAGTAAGCAGGCTCCCTGCTGAGCAAAGAGCCCGATGCGGGGCTCGATCCAGGACCCTGGGACCATGACCTGAGCCGAAGGCAGAGGCTTTAACCCACTGAGCCACCCAGGCACCCCAAGAATGTGTCTTCTGTTGGGTAGAGTGTTCTTTAATGTCAGCTAGTCTAGTTGTTTGTAAGTCTTGTTCAGGTCTTCTATATTCTTAATGATTTTCTATTTGTTCTATCAGTTATTTAAAAAACACACCATAGGGATGTATGGGAAGGCAGAGGGTGTAAGTGATGGGCCCTCCCTCATTCCCCCAGGCCACCACATCCAAACAAAGCTCCGAACTGCCCTTACGAGCGGATCCCCCACAACAAACTGTTCCGTATCACTAAACGCCTAGCCACAGCCATACACATTTCTCCTCCCACTTTCTCTTCACCTTGTCCTTTGAGTCTGACAGGTCCACAAGTCCACAGTTCTGTTCACCCGCCCTGGCTCTGTCCCTTTTAGCTATCACAAGGGAACACGGCACCTGTTCCCCCAGCCATACGGGCTGAAGCCCAACCAAACGGCGAGGAATTCTGGGTGGCCTGACTCCAGGCAGGTGTCTCCTGTAAATGTAAATCTGTCATTGAGCAAAAGTTGATTAAGCAATTATGTACCGTGTGCAAGGCCTCGTTGTGAGTTTATGGTTTAATGTGAAGTGACGAAGAGGGGATTGACGGTATGTTCAGAAAGGGTCAGATTGGAGGGGAGAGAGGAAGGAGGAGAGACCTAGTGACAGATGACAAGCCCAACATTTAGAAAAGGGAAACCCACATTTCCTCAAGAAGCACACAGCATGGCGGGGAGGGGGGCCGGCTGCCCCTCTGTGTTTTGGCTCAAGGCGGTTCCCTGGTAGATGGGAATTCTAAGGCTTCTCCATAGAATGATCTTAGATTATTTTCACTTTTGTCACAGGAAATCAGCGAAATTCCACCCACTTCTGACTTAGGTCTAGATTACTCAATGGAACAGATACACGAAGAGCAGTCAATGCTCAATTACCCTTAAAATGTAAGCCCCATTCCTTCAGAGTAGGACAGTTCATTAGAAGCGGTCATGTGTCATTCCAGGAGTTCATGTGACATTAGTCATGAACTTCAATTAGAAAAACACAGGGTCTAGACCGAGCACAGGCTGCATACCAGACACATCTCCAGAAGAGGTCAGAACATCAGTATTTCGCTGTCCCAGAACCAGCACAGAATAATCATACTCTACCTCTATTTTCTGTTCTGCTTTTCTTTTCTTCTGGGGAAGCAGGGGAGTCCTTAGCACGACCAAGGGCATGGAGATCCCTTTGCATCCGCATAAGCCCTTTCTTCTGATTGGAAGAGATGAGAGCGGCAGGACACAGTGTGTCCACCACATCCTGCTGGGAGCTTGGCTACGGAGCCCAACGAGCAGGTGAGAGCCAGGCCTGTTTCCTGTGTGCCCATGAGAAGGCCACCAAGAGAATCCCTCTGCCTGAAAATTCACTGGCTGTCACTGCAGCTCATTCCCCTTTTGACCACTTACATGGCTGTTTTCAATGGCTAACAGTACAAGAAGGCTTGTATCATTCAGTTCTAGCTTCATCTCTATCTGCAAGAGACTTTACGAGAACAATGGAAAGAACTTCCCCAGATTCAAACAAGAGCCGCAAATGTCTATCTCCATAGGAGTTATTTATGTAACACTGCACACTGTGGTCCAGAAAGAGATGCTTATCGTAACTGGATTTTTGACAAGCCACCTTCCAGTTCATTTTCCTCCTAGTAGCAGGGCAGTGTAGAACACCGGGTTTCCATGTCACATGTAAAAGCAACAAGGATATCTATAAAATGCTGACTTAAACACTGGCATGGCCTCTTATATGAAAGATGATAAAATTCTATGATGGGAGGAAGTTTAGAAGGTGGAGAGAGAGTTTATGGACAGTCACTTATAAAGTACTACATTCTGGGGGGCACTTGGGTGACTCAGACGGGTAAGCACCTGACTCCAGATTTCGGCTCAGGGCATGATCTCAGGGTCGTGAGACTGAGCCCTGTGTCAAACTCTGCTTGAGCAGGGAGTCAGCTTGGGATTCTCTCTCCCTCTGCCCCCTCTCCTTGCCCTCCCTGCACCACCACCCCCAACCCCTGCAGCCATGCACTCTCTCTCTAAAAAAATAAAAAACAAAGTACTACGGTTCTTACAAATCTTAAGGATCACCTCTCCGTTGGTACCCATGATTTTGTTACACGTATAAAAATGGGTTGACACACGACAGTCAGCATGGCAATATTGTCCGGATACAGAAAATAAACACTCCTAGAAATAGCCCCATTTGGTCACCTGGAAGTATTTCTCCTGATAAATAAGAAAATGTCAACAGTGGTTACCTCTAAGGAAGAGCTCTAGAGTTGTAGGGAAATGTGGACTGGAGGAAGGGAAATCTTTACTTTTCATTTTACAAACTTCTGAACTGCTTAAATTAGTGTTGACCATGAATTACCTCACATACTAAAATAAAAACGAGGTACGGCGACGAGCTTTGAAATGGGAAAAACTGTCAATTACATGAAGGGAGTAGGTCATAGTAATATGAAAAGGAACAGTTACATTCATGTGCATATACATATTTTACACACATGTTTACATATATATTGAAAAGCAGAAAAAAAGATCTGTAAAAATCGACCATAACTTGATAGAACTTACCTCTGAGGACGAGAGCAGGATGGAGAGAAGTTCTTCGATAGTCTTCCTTCTTTCGCTTTTCACAAGTGCGCTTACTTATGTGTGACCTGCATAATGTTTAAAACAATAAAATGGGGAGAATTTTTATAAAACCTTTCCTCCCTGTTTTGCAAGCTCTCTGCTTTCTCCTGCGAACAGCACTCTGCAGGACTGATCCTAACTCCTCTGATTCCGACGGGCTTTCCAATCACAGGATTGAAGACAGGCCAATCAGTTTCTCTCTCTCTCTCAGAAGTTTGAATTTAGAGTAGAAACACATGGGGGCCAGGGGCATTTGCAAGTGAGTCAGCCGAAGACAGAAGACAGCATCGTCAAAAGGCTGCCACGTGACTCCGGGGGCTGGTAATCAAGTTTCTTCGGCACCTGTCCTTTGCACTGTTTTCTCAATTCTCCCTTTATGTGTCCTTCCAGTAAATTCCTTAAAAAAAGAAAAGAAAAGCACATGGAGGTAGAGAGCAACAAATTTATTGAAATAATGAATTCAGGATGGATCACAGTAAGTCCATGTTTCCTATAGGGCATTCAGGAGGGAATGTCTAATGGAATATTGGAAAGATGTATTTGGAGCTCAGCAGAGAATAAGAATTGATGGCACAGATTTAAGAGGTGGGAGCATAGCCCGAGTATGGGATTCAAGAGAGACAACAGAGTCAAGGATGGGACTGTGGGAAGCAGCACTGTTTGAGGAAGGGGAAGGTGTGTGAGACACAGTCATTGGGCCACCGTGGTTGCATCTGGTGAGCCATGCCATATCCAGTCCTTCCCAGACCTTGAAGGGAATTCCTCATGCGTACCTACCGACCGGGCATTGTTTGCACGGTTCAGAGTGACTGCACGCACACGACGCCTAGGCCCTGTAACGCAGACACGGTGGAGCTAGATACCAAGTGAGAAGCTGTACCCAGGACAAGATGCTAGATCCAGACGTGTGAACGATGGAGGATGCTTTTGCAACCACTTAGTGTGAAACAACCTATGAGCTTCTCAGTGACCTCTTCTGCCACATCCGTAACGGTACATACTTCCTGACAAAGAGTGGGGGTCCTCAAGAGAAAGACAACAGAAGAGCCGCTCCTGTTTGTCTTCAGAGGTCCCGTCCCGGCACTGGATAGCTAGGGATGTAGTGCACCTCCAGTTGCCGCTAGAAAAGGCCCCAGGTGGTACACAGCCTTCCCCCTTCCTCCACCAAAGTACGCTGTAAACATCAGAGGTCCCGTGCGATGAAGCCCACAGCTCGCCCTCGGCTCTCAGCCTTAACTGTACGTGGGATTCAGCTGGGACATTAGGAAAACTTGATGACTCATCGTGCCCCCCCCCATGCTGATTAAATTGGCCAGAGGCAGAGCCGGGAAGTATGCCTCAGTCAGTGAAAGGGCTGCGCTTAGCTCAGGTCACGATCCCGGGCCCTGGAAAGGAGCCCCTGCTCAGCAGCGAGCCTGCTTCTCCCTCTCCTTCTGTCCTGCCCCCACCCCTGGTGCTTTTTCGTGCACTTGCTCTCTCAAACAAATAAAATCTTTAAAAAGACAACTAAACTGCTCAGGTGATTGTAATGGGCAGCCATGGTTAAGAACCCCTGAATAAGCCTATAAATATCTAGTTTGATCTATGTTACAAAGGCCTGTACAGTATATTTAAATTTAAAATTTTGGGAGCGTCTGGGTGGCTCAGCTGGTAAACATCTGCCTTTGGCTCAGGTCATGATTTCAGGGTCCTGGGATCGAGCCCTACATTGGGCTCCTTGCTCAGCAGGGAGCCTGCTTCTCCCTCTGCCACTGCCCCTGCTCATGCTCTCCCCCACAAATAAATAAAACATGTTTAAAAAAGAAAAAATTTAAATTTAAAATGTTTTTCTAAAAATTAAAAATTAGGGGCACCTGGGTGGCTCAGTGGATTAAAGCCTCTGCCTTGGGCTCAGGTCATGATCCCAGGACCCTGGGATCGAGCCCCACATCGGGCACTCTGCTTGGCAGGGAGCCTGCTTCCCTTCCTCTCTCTCTGCCTGCCTCTCTGCCTGCTTGTGATCTCTGTCTGTCAAATAAATAAAATCTTAAAAAAATAAAATAAAATGAAAAGTTAGTCAATTGCACATTCCACAAACCACCCAGACTTCAGTGTTCTGTGGGAATATCTGTCCACAGTTGGCCCGCAATCCCCAAGGACTCTGTTGGGTCGCTCTGAGTTGCAGCCACGCCCCCTTCCCAGCATTTTCTCTGCGCTCCCCAGTCCTCCCACCCTCCCCGCGGTCACCACGGCACAGGGCCACCAAGCGGTGCTGCTTATCGTCCAGCTTGTGCTGTGGGTCTTCTTGTGTCAGTGTCAACAGAGGCCAAACAGTCCTTATCCCCGGGACTCCAGCAGAAGCCGAGGGGAAAGACGGTCCAGGAGGCCCAGGAGGCGTTCCCAAGGGCCGCCGCCGGTTCTGGCACCCGCCAGTCCCCCTCTGTCCTTTCCCAACGGGAGCACCGAGACGCTTCACAGCCTGTAGACCTGTGGCTAGGCTAAGTGAGAGATCCCAACCCCAATTATCTGAACCATCAGACAGCTCTTCAAAACAAAAGAAAGCTACATTAGAAAGGCAAGAAAAATAGGGTTCACCCTGGCTCCGGAGAAGGAATTCCAGAAGTAAGGAAGTACAGGACGTCTGGGGACATTTATATCCATTACGAGGGATACAAACTATACGGGAGCTGTCCTGTGGGGAACAGAAGTGCCCACGGAACGGGGAGAGCAGGACGGGAATGGAGAGATTAGGGCTGTGGATATGGATGGCAGTGTTGCTCCACAGGCTGGTGAGGGCCAACAGAGCCAAATTTGATGTTATTTGAGAATCTCCCTTTCCAAGCCTGCCCAACACCGGTCCTTTCCTCATCCGGCCTCTGGGTCTGTGCATACTCTTCTCTTAGCCTGCTCTACTCTTTCCTCCCTGCCCTCTTCTGTCTGACCAGCTCCTCATGGGTCAGGCCTCAAGGACTCATGCCCTCACCAAAGCCTCTGGGAGGACTGGGACACCGCCATGTGCTCGTAGAACACCCTAGAGTTACCGTATTAGAGCACTTACATGGCTTTTTTTTTTTAAGACTTTATTTATTTATTTGACACAAAGAGAGAGGCAGTGAGAGAGAGAATACAAGCAGGGGGAGTGCGAGAGGGAGAAGCAGGAGAAGCCCAATGCGGGGCTCGATCCTAGGACCCTGGGATCATGATCTGATCCGAAGGCAGACGCTTAAGGACTGAGACACCCAGGCGCCCTGCACTTACATGGCTTTTGTAGATACTTTTATCTGACCTCTCTCCTCCCAAAAATCAACTCAAAATGGATTAAAGACTTAAATGTTAAGACCTAAAACTAAAACTCCGAGAAACAGAAGGAAAGCTTTATGATATTTGTCGGGACAATGGTTCCTTGAATATGACACCAAAAAGCATCAGCAACAACAGCAAAATTAGTTCAGTGGGACTACATCCAACTAAAAAGCTTCCGCACAGCAAAGGAAACCATCAACAGAGTGAAAAGGCAACCCATGGAAGGGGAGAAGATATTGGCAAACCACATGTCTGCTAAGGGGTTAATTCCTGAGCTATATAAGAGACTCCTAGAATTCACTAGCAAAAAAGGAAAAACAAAAACAAAACCAACAGGATGCCTGGCTGGCTAAGCAGGAAGAGCCTGTGACTCTTGATCTCTGGGTTGTGAGTTTGAGCCCCACGCTGGGTATACCCTCTATCTCTGGGTATAGAGATTGCTTAAAAATAAAATGTTGGAATAAAAATAATAACCCAATTAAGAAATAGACAAAGGGAGGCGCCTGGGTGGCTCAGTGGTTTAAAGCCTCTGCCTCTGGCTTGGGTCGTGATCCCGGGGTGCTGGGATTGAGCCCCGCATCTGGCTTTCTGCTCAACAGGGAGCCTGCTTCCTCCTCTCTCTCTCTGCCTGCTTGTGATCTCTCTCTGTCAAATAAATAAATAAAATCTTAAAAAAAAAAAAAAAAGAAAAGAAATAGACAAAGGATGGGAATAGGAATTTCTCCAAAGAAGATATACAGATATCTTTGATAACAGATAAATGAAAAGATGCTCGATATCACTAATCAGAAAAATGCCAATCAAAGCCACATTAAGCAAAATATAGAGAAAAGGGAGCCCTTGGTGAACTGTTGGTGAGAATATAAACTGATGCAGTCTCTATGAAAAACAGCATAGAGATTCCTCAAAAAATTAAAAATGGAATTTTGTGGAATTACATGACCCAGTAATGGACCCAGGAGTGGAAACTCCTGGATACGTATTTAAAAAAACCTGAGAGGTGCCCGGCAGTTGGTAAAGCATGTGACTCTTATTCTTGGGGTTGTGGATTCGAGCCCCACATTGGGTGTAAAGATTACTTTAAATAAATAAAATCTTTTTTTAAAAAAACTTGAAATTTGGGGGCACCTGGGTGGCTCAGTGGGTTAAAGCCTCTGCCTTCAGCTTGGGTCGTGATCTCAGGGTCCTGGGATCGAGCCCCACATCGGGCTCTCTGCTCGGCGGGGAGCCTGCCTCCTCCTCTCTTTCTCTCTGCCTCTCTGCCTACTTGTGATCTCTATCAAATAAATAAATAAAATCTTAAAAAAAAAAAAAACTTGAAATTTGGATCTTGAAGAGATATCTGTACCTCACAATAGCCAAGATATGGAAACACCTAAGCATCCATCGATGGATAAGTGGACAGATAACGTAGTACGTATGAACAATGGAATATATTCAGCCTTTAGAAAGAAAGAAATCCTGCCATATGGGACAACATGGATGGCATTATGCTAAGTGAAGGAAACCAGCCTCAGTGCAAGATCCCACTTATGGGAGGTATCTAAAATACTCAAACTCATGGAAATAGAGACTAGAATGGTGGCTGCCAGGAGCTGGGGGAGGGAGGAAAGGGGTTGTTCCATAGGCATATGGTTCCATATGCTGTTCCATAGGCATATGGTGTCAATTACACAGGAGTAATAAGTTCTAGCAACCTGCCGTATGACATGGTGCCTGTAGTTAACGATACTGTCCTACTGTGCACTTAACATTTGTCAAGAGGCTAGATCCCACGTTAAATGTTCTTACCACAAAAAAAATTCTCTCTTCTGCATGAGCTGCATGAGAATGTGTTAGTTTTCAGTCGTGGTCATCAAGCACAGTGCAATAAATAATGACAGACGGACGAAGAGATGGATGGACGGACAGACGTATGGTTGCAGGAATACATGAGGCAAACACTGAACTTCAAGAGAGCACCTGAGTGTCATAGAAGAATTGGAGATTCTCATCAGAAAGTGGGATCCTGTAGTTAAAGAGATCTGAGGAAGACCCATTTAAGAAGACGGTAAAGTCCAGGGTTTCCCATCTGATATCAGTTGGGATCCCACCTGAAAGTGAAAACCTAGCTCAAGCAATTCATAGAGAAAATTTAATCCAGGGGCTCACATCAAAGGTGAGCTAAAAGAGCTAGGGAGAAATGGGACAAGCTCAAGATTGGGAAATGCAGGAAGCTGGGTGGCCACAAGTACAACCAGAGGAACCAAGGGAGAAAGTGTGTTACCGGGGCCCAGGAGCCAACGCTGAAGCCAGGGTGGCCTGCACAGCAGGAGGTGGAGCCGCAGAGGGAGCCCAGTCAGTGCTAGAAGGGCTGCCTGCAGGGATGAGGGGAGGAGGCAGGGAAGGAGGATGGGGACTCCTGCCCTCTCTCTTCTGCCCACCTTCTAATCTCCTACCAAGTGCCTCTCCTTGGCTGAACTTACTACAAAGCTATGTGACCGGGGAGTTTGGGAAATGTGCCTTGTAGGCATCAGCTCTCCCATCATATAGAGAAAAAGAGGCAGGAATGTAGAATGGTTCTGAGAGCAAATCAGCAAATAAACAACCCAGCACGGGAACGGCTTGCTGAAGCTGTGTGAGAAGGTCATCAGAAAGAAGATTCCAGGACTATGCAACTGGGGCATGTGGTTGACAGACCCTCATCATGAACCCTGGAACCACCATCTGACACTGAAAGAGAGGGAGGACCGTGGCCTGGGGCCAAAGAGCTCAATGAATGTCAACACTCAGGAATGACTTGGGGGACAAGAGATAACTAGAGGAAGGAAGAGGGTATTAGTGTGAAGTCCAAAGCCTGGTGTGGAAAGAGCAAAGAAAAGGTAGAATAGCACGACAGTGTGAAGACTCAAGTGTGAGTCCCAGCGCAGGCACTTACTAGCTAGAGGATTTGGGCAAGTGAGTTAGCCTCTGAGCCTTGCTGTGGAAAATGGAGACAACATTGGTCCTCCCAGTATGGATGTTAGAGGAGGATTAAACGAGCTAGCATCCACAAAGCACTTAGCCCACTGCCTAGAGATGACAGTCACAGCAGAGGGCACATTCCACCACATTCTCTACAGCCCTGAAGAGAAGGCTTTCTCCAAGGTTCTGGCTCAGTTTCTTGCGACGTTATAGTCTGTTGGCAAGCTTCATTTCCTCACTGGCTTTTTGTGGTTTTTTTTAAGATTGTATTTATTTATACAATACAGAGAGAGAGCACAAGCAGGGGGAGCAGCAGACAGAGCAGAGAGAGGGAGAGGCAGACTCCCCACTGAGCAGAGAGCCCGATGCGGGACTCAGTTCCAGGACCCTGAGATCATGACCTGAGCGGAAGGCAGACGTTCAACGGACTGAGCCCCCTGCCAGGCGTCCCTCTCACTGGCTTTTGATGGGCACCTCAGTTCCTATCCACGTGGGCCTCTGGACAGGCTGTCCAAGGGTCCGCACAGCATGGTAACCAGCGTCCCCCAGAGTGAGTGCTCTGAGAGCCCCAAGAAGGAAGCTGGTCCCTAAGATGTAATATCAGATGTGACATACCATCACTTCTGCCACCTTCTACTGGTCACGCAGACCAAGCCTGGGACGGGGTGGGAGGGGACGAGGCAAGGGTGCAGATACCAGGGGTGGGGGCCGTTTGGGGCTGGCTACTACATTTCCTCTCCCTCTAGTGTCTCCCATACCACCTTTCACCAACTAACATACCGTTTCACTTACTCTTTTGGTTGCCCCTCAGTCTCCCCACCACAGAGTGTAAGAAGGAGGGAGGGGACTTCTGCCTGTTGAGTTCACTGTTGTATCATCAGCACCTAGAGCAGTACCTGGCACCCAGTAGGGCTTCAGGAAATATTTGTTAAATGGGGAAAAATGAGCCACTCAGTTGCACTATGTCTACAAGAAACACTCCAGAGTTCCCACGAAGAGCCTAGCTCATAAGCACCGCTGCTAGTCTTTAAATGTTCTGGCACTTTCCCAGTCTCTGAGGACACGGGGCAGCATGTTTATCCGCCATTTTGTTTATGAGGAAACTGAAATCCAAGGAGAGGAAGGGTCTTGTTGCTCAGGGTCGGCAGATGTGGCGGGTGCAGCTAGAGCAGGACACCCTGCCCCTGCCCCAACCCTCCCCGCTCCCTCTGCCCAGGGCCTCCCTGCCGCACGGTGCAGCCCTGAGCACTACTGGCAAGTCTCAGTCCACACAGATGAGCTCACTAACCGTTCATGGAGTTTCATGGAAGTGATAGCTCACAGTAGTTCTCATGGCTCTCATGCAGGCAAGCCGAGCTTGCACGGAAAGTGCCAGCATATCTCTGGTGCAATTCTTTGTTGGCGGGGTGGGGGTGGGGGGGTGGGGGGGGTGGGAGGTGGTGTGCAGTTTCCTTTCATTCTTTCCCTGGCAAGTCCAGGCCAGAGCCTCAAGGCCAGGCCGCGTCTCAGTTGCTATTTAACAAGCAGGGAATGAGGAGTTGTCGTCCCCACCTTAGGCTGAACCAGCTCTGCGCTGAACCACCTCCCCCCACCACAACCCTCCTGTCAAAAATAAATTACCACAGGGGCACCTGTGGCTCCATTGGTTGAGGGATCGACTCCTGGTTTCAGCTCAGGTCATGACGTCGGGGTTGTGAGATCGAGCCTGGGTCCAGCTCTGCAATGAGCATGGAGACTGCTTAAGATTCTCTCCCTCAGGGAGCCTGGGTGGCTCAGTGGGTTAAGCCACTGTCTTCGGCTCAGGTCATGATCTCAGGGTCCTGGGATCAAGCCCCGAATCGGGCTCTCTGCTCAGCGGGGAGCCTGCTTCCCTCTCTCTCTCTCTGCCTGCCTCTCTGCCTACTTGTGATCTCTGTCTGTCAAATAAATAAAAATCTTAAAAAAAAAATTCTCTCCCTCTCCCTCTGCCCTTCCTCCTGGCTCCCACACACACTCTTTCTCTCTATCTCATAAATAAATAAATATAAATAAATAACCACAAATTTAGCAGCTTTAAAAAAAAAAAGGAAACCCCAGTATAACCCCTTCTGGGAGTCCCAGGACCTAAGGCAGAGGCGCAGCCTGCTGGACAATGGTGTCCCATGGAGGGATCTGGATTAGTTTCCTAATTAATTGTGCCTTCCGGGAGAGGGATCGGGACCACAAAAAGCTCCTTTCCCCTCCCCTCCTACCTCAGCATAAAATAGCTTCACAATACACGTATAAATTAAATTCAGTTTGTGAACAAGCTTGCCTCTGAAGAACAGAGGTAGAAGGATAGCAACAAAGATGCCAGTTACTTTCACCTGGAAGTCCTGACTCTATATACGTTCTCAGGCTCTCTTGGTTGCCCAAAGCCGGGAGAGAGCAAAGAGGGCCCCTGTCCTGCAGAAAGCCGCAGAGTGGGTGTCAACTCCATGAGGCTGGGGGAGAGGAGATGGCACGCCCTGATGGCCAAGGATGAAGAAAGGGTAATCTCTTCCTTTTCCCCTAACTCTTGTCAGGACCCCCCACTCCTCTGTCCTGCCCCAGTTCTGATGGGAGGCGCCCAGTTCAGCTGCAGGTACCCAACTTCTCAGTGATCCTGCAGGGCCCTCAGGCACAGACCAATGCCAGCCAAAGTGTCCCAGGGGTGCTTTCTGCCCTCGGGGGCCACAGGCATAGGAACATGCCTTTTTTTGTTTAAAGATTTTATTTATTTATTTGAGAGAAAGAGAGCATGAACAAGGTTGGGGAGGGGCAGAGGGAAAAGGGGAAGCAGATTCCCCACTGAGCAGTGAGCTCAACATAGGACTCGCTCCCAGGACCCCGAGATCACAACCTGAGCCAAAGGCAGATGCTCAACCGAATGAGCCATGCACATGCCCCATGAACATGCTACTTAAAGCCACATGGTGACCCATGAGGCCAAGTGTGTGGCTAGAGTTTGCTAATGTCCATGTTTGGCACATATGCTTTCACTTAATCCTCATACAAACCTCCGAGGTAAAGGTGTATTCACTAGGGTTTTTTTTGGGTTTTTTTTTTTAAGATTTTTATTTATTTATTTGTCAGAGAGAGAGAGAGAGCAGGAGCGAGCACAGGCAGACAGAGTAGCAGGCAGAGGCAGAGGGAGAAGCAGGCTCCCTGCTGAGCAAGGAGCGCAATGTGGGACTCGATCCCAGGACGTTGGGATCATGACCTGAGCCGAAGGCAGCCGATTAACCAACTGAGCCACCCAGGCATCCCTATTCACTAGGTTTTATAGAAGAAACAAACTCAGAAAGGTTAAGAACTAGACCAAGGACACCCAGCCAGGGGCAGAGCAGGGATCTGAACACTGTTAACATTTATCTAACAAATGCAAATAAGGCAAAAGTAAGGCTTTGGGTCTTTAGTTCAAAGGAACACGAACACAGTGGTTCTCAATGGGGGATAATCTTGCCTCCTACTTGGCAATGTCTGGAAAGTTTCGTCACAACTGGATGGGGAAGCAGATACTACTGCCATCTAGTGGGTAGAGGCAGAGATGTCGCGGAACCCCGAATGCACAGCACAGCCCCCACAACAAAGAACTGTCACCAGAGCCGCTGCTGAGAAACCCTGCTCTAAGACAGTGACTACATTTGCCTTATTATTTGCTATTAAATTCGATCTCAAAAATGCAAGCTTGTAGAAAACTCGTTAGATGCAAATGGTTCTTGTCTAGGAAGGGAACCCAGAGGCTGGAATTGTTCGTACCAAAAAGACACTAAGTGTGTGTCTAACTCCAGATCAGTCTTTCACCCTCTTTAAGCCAGCTGTGCCTTCCTGCTGGTTCCCTAATTCTCTAGGGTGACCATAAAAAAATAGCCACACAAGGGCGCCTTGAAAAGCTGGTCTCCAAATACAGCCACATTCTGAAGTACTAGAGGTTAGAACAGCATCGTATGAATTTGGGAAGAGGACAATTCCATCCATAACACCTCTCCAACCAATTAATCGTTAACAAGTGCTCAGCATATATATTGTAGGAGGATTATGTTTAATTGCGTTTATGTCTTTGCCTTGCAATAGATCTCAGTCCACAAAATTCACATGTTCCTACCGCATCAGGCTGCTTCTTTGAGGCTATTGGTGTATTAACGTTAATTCAGCAAGAATGACTCTCTAAAGTGATACTTCAGATATATGACACGCTTCCCTCCTCTTGTCCTCTCAACCAGTCTCCATTAAGAGTTTTTTGTACAGTGACAGGTCTCTGCCAGAGGCTTTCTTCATCCGCCAGCTCAGGGATAAAATCCAATCACAGCCGGCCCCAAGAGGCCCTTCAGGGAGCCTTTCTTAGCATATAAATCCAAACCTTCTTTTTTTCTTGCTAATGAAAGTCTCAATAATTAGCACATCGTTTAAATAATTTACAGGTTTCCTATCTATTGTCAAAAACATTTTGGAATGATTGATCAATTCATTTGTTGACTAGCTTATGAACTTAATATCTTTTAAGCTCAAAAGTCCTGTATTGGATGGCATGCCAGAGCTTGGATTTAGATTCTGGTCCCATAACCAGCCTCCTGGGACATACTGCTATTTCTCATCCCTCATTAGAGAAAAATTTGCCCTTGGCAACTGTCAGAGAGAACATCCTGGGTAATTTCTCTTATCAATCAATCGAAGCAAATGCAACGGACTTGCTTTTCCCCAGAGCTGAAGTCACCTGGGGGCGGTAAGTTAAGTGTTAGAAGCTGAAGCTCAAGGCCAGGCAAGGATGAGTGAGGAGTTGGAGACCTAAGTTTTTAGCATCTACTGTGGAATGGGGTCGCGCTGGTGTCCTAGCTCCCCATCAAACCTTCCCACCCGCCTGGTTGGCTAATATGCCCTGACCAATCCGCTTACTCCATCCCCTTAGCAACAGCGATTGCTCCAAGGGGCGGGCCTATGATCCCAGCAGAGCCAATCAGAGCCGTTCCTGGGACTGAGGTTCCCGAAAGAAGGGAAAAGGCGGTTCTTTGAGGCTCTCCCGCGAAGAGAACCGCCCCAGCAGGCAGGAGGCTTGGGTCCCCTGGGCAATCCTCCACCTCCTCGAATTCTGCCGTCCTCTCAAGACTCCAGAGCTGCAGGTGTTGTGCCATATCAGGCAAACTCCCAAACATGCACAGTTCAAGGATGTCTGCCAAATGATTTCAGAAACCTGCTGGAACTGGATGAAATTAAACTGAGGACTGCCCCCTCCCCTCCCAAGTCCTTAGGCTAGGCCATTCTCATTCCTCATCTGCTCAAAACTCAGCCAGATCACTTAAAACAAGGGGGTGGGGGGGCACCTGGGTGGCTCAGCCCTTAAGCGTCTGGCTTTGGCTCAGGGCCTGATCCCGGGGTCCGGGGTGGAGCTCCACGTTGGGCTCCCCGCTCGGTGGAGAGCCTGCTTCTCCCTCTTCCTCTGCTGCTCCCCCTGCTTGTGCTCTCTCGTCCGCTCTATCTCAAAGAAATAAAATCTTAAAAAAACAAAACTCAGCCAGAGCATTCCAGCTCCCGCACGACACAGAATCTTAAGAAAAAATATCTAGTCCATTGGAGATCTCAGAACGTTAAGTTCTAAGAAAGCAAGTTTTGTTTAATTATTCAGGACCGTATCTCCAGCATTAGAACCGTGTTCTCTCAACAGATACTTGATGGCAGAAACTCTGACGGCCCAGGAGTTTCAATGACTAGCCCAAGGTTGCCTCCGGCGGGCCCGAGTGGAGCCTAGGACTCAGTGACGGGGAAAGGGACGAGTAACTGTTGCGATCTTACCATTACCAGAAAGTTTGCGCACCACTTCATTTCATTCACAGCACATTATGTGGTGAGTACCCCTACGATCCCCATTCTGCAGGTAAGGCCACAGGGAAGGTTATTCATCCATTCCTTCATCTGGCCAGTTACTGGGCCCCTTACCCACCCAGCGCCATGCCCAGCACTGGGACACCATGGCCAACGGACACACGGAGCCTATCGCGTAGCGAGGCAGACGTTCAGTTACAGGATTTCTTCCTTTACTTTTTCCTACCAGGACTCGCAGAAGGAGAAGCAGGCTCCCCACTGAGCAAGGAGCCCAGAGCAGGACTGGAACCTAGAGATCTGAGCCAAAGTCACGCACTTAACTGACTGAGCCACCCAGGGGTCCTGCCACTGTTGTTTCTACATCTAGGGGTCTTTATGGGCTTGTTTACCAGGCTGCTTTAACCTGGTTAACCCTCCCTGCCTCTGACATCCCATCAGGTTTTTTTTGTCTCCCATCTATCACATGGGAAAGGGTGGAGGGCTCCCTCCAGGGTGGCATAAAATCCTTTGAAGGGTGGTTTCCTCTTAGGGCTGGGGCCCTTGTCCCTGCCTGCTTGCCTTTCACTGGTCACTATGGAGGAAATCAATGGACAGAAGTGCCGGAAGGACTCGGGATGGAGGGAGAAGTGAGTCTCCTTTAGGCATAGTGGTCAGAAGAGGGCTCTCTCTAGGGAGGGCACATGCAGACCCTTCGGGTGAGAAAAGCTCCCTGTGATCAGCTAGACAAAGTGTGTTTCAAGAAAAACAGCAAGAGCAAAGGCCTAAAGCCCTGCAGGGCACAGCAAGGTGAAGGACTAGGAAGTGTGACAGAAAGTACGGGGAACATGGAGAGGGTACAGGGTGAGTGTGAAGGGTAAGCAGGGGTGAGATCTCTTTCTCCAAGAAATATATGTATCTATATATAATTATATCGTATTGATTATATAGTTAATGCTAATTAGTAATTATATGCCAGGTTTTTTTTTTTTTTTAAGATTTTATTTCTTTGACAGAGAGAGACAGAGTGGGAGAAGGAACACAAGCAGGGGGAGGGGCAGAGGGAGAGGAAGAAACAGGCTCCCCGCTGAGCAGAGAGCCCGATGTGGGGCTTGATCCCAGGACCCTGGAATCATGACCTGAGCTGAAGGCAGTGGCTTCAACCCACTGAGCCACCCAGGCGCCCCAATTATATGCCAGTTTTATAACACTATGTTTATATAATTATATAATAGTAATAATATTGTGATTATATAATTATATATAATTTATATTTCTACTACATAATGTAACATATTACATAATGCATCTATATAATACAAATTATAAAATTTACATAAAATATATGAATATACACATAAAATTTATATATAAATTCTATATACTATATATTTAGATATATGTAATATAAATAAATTTTAATAAATATATATGATAAATTTTTAAATTAATGAATATATAACTTTTTCTTGGGGAGAGAATATATATCATATAACATCATTATACATTATATATATATATGAGATGATTAAGTTATACTTTTATTTTTTTTTAATTTTTTAAAGATTTTATTTACTTATTTGACACAGAGAGAAATCACAGGTAGGCAGAGAAGCAGGCAGAGAGAAAAGGGGAAGCAGGCGCCCTGCGGAGCAGAGAGCCCAATGCCGGGCTTGATCCCAGGACCCTGGGATCATGACCTGAGCCGAAGGCAGAGGCTTAATCCACTAAGCCACCCATGTGCCCCTAAGTTATACTTTTAGAAGATGAGAGCCATGTATTTTTAAAAAGATTGATTTGGGGGCACCTAGGTGGCTCAGTGAGTTAAGCCTCTACCTTCACCTCAAGTCATAATCTCAGGGTCCTGGGATCATGTTGGGCTCCTTGCTCAGTGGGAAGCCTGCTTCTTCCTGTCTCTCTGCCCTGCCCCCCTCTCTTTCACTCTCTCATTTGCTAATAAATAAAATCTTAAAAACAAAATAAAAATTAAAAAAATAATAATAATATTGATATCAGGGACGCCTGGCTGGTTCAATTGGTGGAGAATGCCACTCTTGATCTCAGGGTTGTGGGTTCAAGCCCTACCCTGGGTGCACAGATCACTTAAAAAAAAATCTTTAAGGGGTGCCTGAGTGGTTCAGTGGGTTAAGCCTTCGGCTGATGTCATGATCTTAGGTCCTGGGATGGAGCCCCAAGGATTGATTTTGCCTTGTATCCTTCTGAGACCAGCTTAGTCATAGACAAAATAAATACACCTACTGAATTGCCTGAAAGGATATTCATCATGCTTACCACAGTTAATTCTGATGGGCATTTTATTGCTTTCTTTTGAATACACTTTTTTAAAATTTCTTGAATTTTCGGGGTACCTGGGTGGCTAAGTGTCCAACTCTTGATATCAGCTCAGGTCTAGGATTCTCTCTCTCCTGTGCATGCTCTAAATAAATAAATAAATTTCTTGAATTTTTATAAAATACACATCCTTTGTGCCAAACAATAAATCACTGATTTGGAAAAAGAAATCAGACTCCCAGATAACTTTGCTGAACGGCCCAAGAACCCTGGAGAGCCAATTTCTAGACCTCTTTGGATGTGTAAGAGAAACTTCTCGATTTTTAAAACAATTTCTTGTTCTCTGTTTTACTCTGCAAAACCTAATTCTAATTGATACCCTCAGATTAGCTGGAGAGTGGGGTCCATAAGGGAGTGGGAAGAGCACTTAAGATTTTTTTTTTTTTTTTTTGACAGACAAAGATCACAAGTAGGCAGAGAGGCAGGCAGAGAGAGGAGGAAGCAGGCTCCCCGTGGAGCAGAGAGCCCGATGCGGGGCTCAATCCCAGGACCCCGGGATCATGACCTGAGCTGAAGGCAGAGGTTTTAACCCACTGAGCCACCCAGGTGCCCCTAGAGCACTTATCTTGATGGTAGTAAAAAGGAACTGATGGGTTACAGTCACATATTAGATTTAGATTCTTAGATTTAGAAAGATTACCCTGTCAGGGAAATGCAAAGCAAAACCACCATGAGATATATACCTCATACCAGTCAGAATGGCTAATATAAAAAAAACAAGAAAACTTGAGTGTTGGTGAGTGTGGAGAAAAGGCAGGCCTCATGCACTGTTAGTGGGAATGTAAATTTTTTATGAAAAACAATATGGAGATTCCTCAAAAAATTGTAAGTATGGGGCACCCGGGTGGTTCAGTTAGTTGAGAGTCAAACTCTTGGTTTTAGCTCAGGTCATGATCTCAGGATTGTGGGATCAAATCCTTCATTGGGTTTCATGCTCAACGGGGAGTCTGTTTGGGATTCTCTCTCCCTCTGCCTCTCACCGCTAAAATAAGTAAATACATTTTCTAAACAGAGAAAGATTAAAAGTACTATATGATCTAGTAATCCCACTTCTGAGTATTTACCTGAAGAACATGAAAACACTAATTCAAAAAGATATATGCACCCCACATTCATTATAATATACCAAGATACAAAAGCAATCTGAGTGTCCATGTGAAGATGAATAAAGAAGATGTGACATATTGGGGCACCGAGGTGGCTCAGTGGGTTAAAGCCTCTGCCTTCTCAGGTCATGATCTCAGGGTCCTGGGATTGAGCCCCGCATCGGGCACTCTGCTCAGCAGGCAGCCTGCTTCCTCCTCTCTCTCTGCCTGCCTCTCTGCCTACTACTTGTGATCTCTGTCAAATAAATAAATAAATCTTTAAGAAAAAAAAAAAAAGAAGATGTGACATATATTACTCAGCCATTAAAAAACATGAAATCTTGGGATGCTTGGGTGGCTCAGTTGGTTGGGCAGCTGCCTTCAGCTCAGGTCATGATCCCAGCATCCTGGGATCGAGTCCCATATCGGGCTCCTTGCTCGGCAGGGAGCCTGCTTCTCCCTCTGCCTCTGCCTGCCTCTCTGCCTGTGCTCGCGCTCTCTAACAAATAAATAAATAAAATCTTTAAAAAAAAAAAAACATGAAATCTTGCCATTTGCAACAACACGGATAAACCCAGATGACATTATGCTAAAGTGAAATCAGTCAGACAGAGGAAATCAAATACCATATGACTTTACTTCTATGTGGAATCTAAGAAACAAAACAGAGAAACAAGCAAAAAACCAGACTCATAAATACCCAGAACAAGGGACGCCTGGGTGGCTCAGTTGGTTAAGCAGCTGCCTTCGGCTCAGGTCATGATCCCAGCGTCCTGGGATCGAGTCCCACATCGGGCTCCTTGCTCGGCAGGGAGCCTGCTTCTCCCTCTGCCTCTGCCTGCCACTCTGTCTGCCCGTGCTCGCTCGCTCTCTCTCTACCAAATAAATAAATAAATAAAAATCTTTAAAAAAAAATACCCAGAACAAACCAGTAGTTGCCAGAGGGGTGGCAGATGGGGGATGAGCAAAATAGGCAAGGAGGATTAAGAGGTACAAACTTCCACTTATAAACAAGTCATGGGGATGAAAAGTACAGCATGAGGAATATGGTCAGTAATACTGTAATAACGTCGTACGGTGACAGATGGTGACCACACTTATCCCAGTGAGGACAGTGTAATGTATAGAACTGTCAAATTAGGGGCACCTGGGTGGGTGGGTTAAAGTGGGTTAAAGCCGCTGCCTTCGGCTCGGGTCATGGTCCCAGGGTCGTGGGATTGAGCCCCATATCGGGCTCTCTGCTCTGCAGACAGCATGCTTCCTCCTCTCTCTCTCTGCCTCTCTGCCTACTTGTGATCTCTGTCAAATAAATAAATAAAATCTTAAAAAAAAAAAAAGAACTGTCAAATTACTATACTGTACACCTGAAATTAATATAAGATTGTAGGTCAACTACACGTCAGTTAAAAATAAAATTTTTTAAAGATTTTATTTATTTATTTGAGAGAGCACACACAAGAGCACGAGGGGGGAGAATCAGAGGGAGAAGCAAACTCCCTACTGAACAGGGAGCCCAATGTGGGACTCGATCCTGCAACTCTAGGATCATGACCTGAGCTGAAGGCAGTCACTTAACCAACCGAGCCACCCAGGCGCCCTAAGTAATTTTTTTATTATTATTCCATTGAGAGAGATACAGAGACAGAGAGAGCACAAGCAAGGAGAGAGGCAGAGGGAGAGAGAGAACTGACTCCCCACCAAGCCAGGGGCCTGACGCAAGGTTTGGTCCCAGGACCTGGAGATCATGACCTGAGCCAAAGGCAGACGTTTAACCATCTGAGCCACCCAGGCGCCTTGAAACAATACATATACATACACATATATATATATATATATATATATATATTTTTTTTTTTTTAATAAAACCTGCTTTTCTAGTGGGGGTCATCTTAAAAAAAAAACAGATAATCCTCTTGACCTTGGCTTGATTCACAATTTTACCCCAAAACATCCCCCACTATAGTGGTTCTCATACTTCAGGGTGCAAATGATTTCCCCAGAGGGCTTGTTAGACCATAAATTCCTGGGCCCTACCCCAGAGTTTTTGATCCAGTAGGTCTGCACAGGGCCTGAATATGTGCCTTTCTAACAAGTTCCCAGGTGCTGCTAAAGCTGCTGGTCCAAACATCTCAGGAATCACTGCCCTAGAGTAAGTCCTATCAAAGACCGCTAAGGGCGGAGAATGTGAGTTCTAGAACTCTCTCCCACCCCTCAAGTGGATAGGCACTGCTACATACCATCTCCCAGCACCTGCCCTTGGGCTGAAGCTACGTGGAAAGGGGAAAAGGGGGAAAAGCGCTAGGTCCTACAGGGTCCGCCCCTCCACCTGGCCCTCTGGCAACCATCAGTTTGTTCTCTGTGTTTACAGGTCTGATTCTGATTTTTGTTTATTTCTTTGTTTTGATTCCACATATGAGTGAAATCGTACAGTATCAGTCTTTCTCAATCCAACTGAGAAGCAGATTCCTGGGAGGCCTTCCTGTTGTCAGCTCTGCTACTCTGGGCCCGCCTCCTTGGCTGAAATACCAGGGCAGTGAAACCAACTTTGCAGGGAGCGAAGTTTGGAGAATGGGCCAGGGCCTTCTCTATGCCAGAGCATGCTAAGCGTGCTAGTTAATCATAGTGCAACTCCCCAAGTATGTAATGCACTTCTGAGGGTGTGAGACAGGCCTCACTATTAGTGTGGCAGGACCTGGGGCTGTGGAGGGCAACCAAAACATTTCCCTTTGCCTCTAGTGAGGGCTTCTCGGCCCTGGCACCATTACCATTTTGTACTGGGTAACTCTGTGTTGTAGGGGCCTATCCTGTCTATAGCACATTGTCTAACACATCCCTGGGCTCTATTCAGTGGATGCCAGTAGCACACACCCCTACCCCCACTTTGTTTTAACCTTCCAGTGTATCTCCAGATAATTTACAGAGGGACATGGCTTCTCCAGGCGGGGCATATACATAACAGGTGCTCAATAAATGCCTTAGGGTTAACTCAAGGCAAGAAAATGTCTCTCATTCAAAAGAACGCCCCGGATTACCCCTCTGACAACCAATCAGATCCCACCTCCTCTACCCTATTTTTTCAAGGCCCTGTGAAAATGCCACTTCCTCTATGAAGACTTCCTTGATTGTCCCCACCCCTAGCAGTATATACCCTCCCACTCGGTGGTGATATCCGATAGTTTCTGTTTTTCTTTGACACTTGCCATTTAGTATCCCACACATTTATACCTGAGTCTTATCTCCACTATTCACCAAGTACCAAGGTGGCTTTGGAAAAACTTTAGCGCCAACTATCTCCTCTGTCCACTAACATCTCCATAAAAATTATATTCTCTGGTATGCACATGTAGTATTTTCTCAAGCCTATATAAATTATGAAAAGTTCACAATTTGCATTCCTCTGCAAAACACAACGTAAGTAAAATGGTCTTTTACCCATAGCATATTAACAAGTTCGTAATTGGGGTTCCCCGGGTGGCTCAGTAGGCGGAGCATCGGCCTTTGGCTCAGGTCCTTGTCCCCGGGTCTTGGGATTCCCTGAAGACCCATTCGCTGCTCAGTGGGGAGCCTGCTTCTCCCTCTCCCTCTGCCCCCCGGCTTGTGTTCTCTCAGTATCTCAAATAAATAAATAAAATCTTAAACAACAACAAAAACAGCTTAATACCATACACTTAGGCAGGTTCTAAAAAAACAGTTTGCCTAGATTAACTCACTTTATCCTTAAAACAACCCTGGAGTTAAAAAAACAAAACTCCATTTTACAGATGAGGCACAAAGAAGTGAATTAACTTGCCCCCTGGTCACACAGCTAGGAAGCACAGAGTTCGGATGTAAACCAGGCAATCCCTCTCCTGTCTGCACGCTCCTAAAGGCTATAACCTACTGCAGCCAAGCCGCTTCAAGACCTGCTGGCCATCCGGTTCCCAGCAAGCCTGCAGCTCGCAAATCCCTCCCAGGCAGAATTCTGCAGCCGTGGGTCATTACGCATTCACAAGTTGCCCAAGGGGCAGGCCCTGGGCTTTGCACCGAGCGCGCACGCCATCTGTGTTAAACACAGAGAGGGCGGAATGCTGGGAAGTTCTCCCCGAAGTCTAACCTCCCACAGTCGACGGAAGAGGGGAGCGGAGCGCGGAGCCGAGCCGCGGCGCCTGCCACCCGTGGCCACCAGGTGTCGCCGCGGCGTCCCGGAGCGGGAGGGCGGAGCGGCCGCAGCCTGGGAGCAGCATGTGGACGTTCGGGCGCCGTGCGGCTGCCGGCCTCCTGCCCCGCTCGGCGCCCCCGGGCTCTGCCCCGGCCCGCGCCGGGGCCCGGGGGCCGACGAGGAACGCGCCGCTCTACGGCCGCCGGGGGCTGCGCGTCGGGACGGGAGCTACCCGCGTACCCAGCCACACTGTGAGTACCCGCGCCGCGCAGCCGTCCGGGCCGCACGCCGGCCGAGAGAGGCCGCGCACGCTGCGGACGCTGCGGGCACGCGCGTCCACTCCGCTCCTGCGGGGCCGCGCACCGGGGCCGCGCTCTGCTGATGGCCGCTCGGCGGTGGAGCGCGCTGCTCCCTGCGGGCAGCGCGGCCGCGTACTCGGCCTCCAGTTTCCCCGGGGTCACGTTTGCACCGGCCTGTGCTTTCCTGTGAAAAGGGCAGTGCAGTGCAACTGCGGGGGGACGCCGCGCAGGGGAAGTGGCCGGGGACCCGATCTCGGGGGTCCGTGGTGGTCGCCGAGCTCTCCACTTCCCTTGGCCCGAACTTCAATTTAAGCGGTACTAGATACTGTACTAGGTACTGTAACATACATGTGTGTATGACATAGACTGTTAGTGTGGTGCATAAATATACATAAATAGAATAAAACAGTACACATACCAACATAATAGTACAGGATAGTATGTATGTAGAACCAGAGCGGTGATTCCACGCGTGGGCTTTTAGGACAAAACGCTTCCTTCGAGCGCGGTGGAACCCTCGAGGCCCCGAGCACAGTAGCTAGAGCAGCAAAGCTTTTGGAAGCTTTTGGAAGCTTTTTGGAAAATGACCGGGCCTGCCCTCCAAGTCCAGCAGAGCTGTGTGACCTCGGGGATCTGGAACCTCTCCGAGGCGTGGCTTCCTTTTCCCTAAAAACATGAAAAGGTACCGCCCATTTCGCCCAGCTGTTGGGAAGATTACGCAGGATTAACGCAAAGTCTTCAGCCCCAGAAGTTAATTCCCTTTTCTCCCCTGGGGGCTGCAAAGAAGCATCTGACCCAGTCACTCCAAGATCTGGAAGGAGAAAGCCCAAAGAATGGGAGTGGGGTTGAGGAAGACTCACAGCGGGGGTGGACGTGATGTTTAGTCAAGGTCTCCCTCCCTCCCCGCCTCGCCAAGTTTTTATTTATTTTTTGAGAAAGAGAGCACAAGCGGGCAGGGGCAGAGGGAGAAGCAGACTCCCCGCTGAGCAGGGAGCCCCATGCGGGGCTCGATCCGAGCACCCTGGGATGATGACCTGAACTGAAGGCAGACCTAAACCCGGTCTTGAAGGTGGCAAGAGAGCAGGGAAGGGCATTCCCGACAGAGAAGCAGACCCGAGCCGGGAAGGCGGGTGGGTACCGGATGCTGAGTGGTTGGTATGCTGCGTGGATTGCGCATGGTGGACGAGGCAGGCGAAACCCAACCGGGACTGCCCCTGGAGCTCTGGAATTTGGACTTTGGACTTGACCGCTCTGTTACTTGGCGGTGTTGGAAGAAAAGTTAGGATTGGTTGCCAACACTCAAAAGCTGGGCCCTTGATACTGGGTCCCTTGGCTTCTTGGGAAATACAGGCAGTTAATGGCCATCCTGTTATTAGGATGCCCTAGTGCAGAACAGAGACATTCATTACCCCTCTCCTTCTGTGCTACTCCCCCCAGAGCTGCCCTGGCGTGCACTCCCACCCCTGCTGGTGCCGGCTGTGGGTTGCCAGCAGTTTGTAATTTAGGACAGTGACAAGATAACAGCATGGTCTTTGGGATGGTACCTAGTGGCTGTTAAGGGCTCTTGGTTCAGAAGCATGCCCAACTGAGAGCTGCCATCCAGGAGGTGGGCACTGGACACACACTGGAATTAGGGGTCTTAGAGTTTGGGAGGTAGTTAACAACCTGAGTCACCCATTTGAGCCTCTTCTACTGTAGTAAATGAATCAGATTTGTTGAACTTTGTAACACAGTTCCCTCACCCATCTCCAGTTCTTGCGGAGCTGGTGGATGACGGCGGCAACTGGGACCACCATGTTTAATTTTTTCAAGGCCTTACCTGTCCTCAGGTTGACCCCCCCCAATGTCCCTGCACTCCAGAACTCATCAAGACCTGAGTTCATTATGGGGGCCTCATCCCCCTCCTTATTTTCTCTACCCCCTATTCCTACTTCTACAGCACCATCCAAAAGAAATAGAATGGGAGCTGCATGTGTAATTCTAAGTTGCCTAGCAGCTACACTGAAAAAGTAAAAAATAGGTGAAATTAATTTCAACACCACAGGGGGGTGCCTTGCTGACTCAACTCGTAGACCATGAGACACAGGATCTGGGTCATGAGTTCAAGCCCATGCTGGGCCTACAGCTTAGTTTAAAAAATTTTTTCAACAATGCATTTCTGTAATCTATTTTTCCAGATATTATCATCTTAACATGTAATCAGTACTGAAAAATCATTGAGCTAACAGTCTTTTTTCACACTCATTCATACAAATCTAGTGTGTATTTCACATCAGCACACGTAAGCTCAGATGTTAAACTGAACTTGTTGTAGAAATGGTTGATTTATATTTTATAAGACTTGCAATTGAAAAAACAAATTCACGGGACACCTGGGTGGCTCAGTCAGTGAAGCGTCTGCCTTCAGCTCAGGTCATGATCTCAGGGTCCTGGGATCGAGCCCCGCATCGGGCTCTCTGCTCAGTGGGGAGTCTGCTTTTCCCTCTGCCTGCTCCTCTCCCTGCTTGTGCTCTCTCTCTGACAAATACATCTAAAAAAACAAACAAAACTGTACCATTTAAAGATTAATGGCACACTGCCACATTCTCACCACCAGATTAAGAAACTGATTACCTGTCCCCTGGAAGGCTCTGGTATTCTCCCAATGACCACTGGGCCTCACTGAGGGGAATCTGCTCTCCTGAATTCTGTCAGACATCCCCTCCTTTTCCTAGAGTGTCACCTGCTATGTATATCTCCCTAAAGCACGTGCTATTTCTAGAAAACATTCTGCTGCATTTATTGTACCATGACTTGTGTCTTGTGTTCAGTGCTGTTTTTGAGGCTCATCGACACGGATGCACACAGTTGTCATTTATGCATTTTTCTCGGCTGGGTAGTATCTGTTAGGTGACCACATCATGCTCTGTCCAGTCTCCTGGTGACATCTGGGTGACCGCTATGATGCTGCCGTCACAATGGTATTCCTGTAGGCGTTGCTGTGCATGGACAGAGGCTCTTTGTGGCCGAATTCCTAAGAACGGCATTGCCAGGTGAGGGGTCAGCAAATATTCAACTCATTTGATGCCAGGAGTGGTTGTACCAGTTCATTCCACCCGGTGGTGGGTGAGACCTGACTCACCCTTCCAGCATTTCCAGCTTTGTGCTTTGCTAAGGGGATCCTGGGGTGAGGGCCGGCCTCCCCTTCTGCCTATCCACACTCTTGTTGACATGCTCCAAAACCAAAACTGACCGGACACACTCTGGCCCTGGGGTATTCGTGTCTCCCTGTCTAAGGCCCATCACTGGTCTGTGTAGCAGGTACCATGACCCCTGCTTTCGGGGGCTCAGAAAGGGTAAGCAGGTACCCAGGGAACGTTAGCTCGGGGAGAACGGGTAAGAGACCAGCAAGGAGTCTTTGGCAACAGTTCCTTTGAAGATTAAAAATGGCCGCATGTAGACTTCTACTTCTGGCTATAACTTGCAGTGGAACAAACCTCTCACCAAGAACAGCCATTCAAGATACAAGAGTCAAAATCAAAACTGAAACAAAAAAGGCTGTGCGAAGGTGTCAGACTACAACAGCAAGGATTTGAGAAGCCAGGATCCTGGAGAGGAGGGAAACTCTGAGCCTCTACTTCTCGAACTTCCCTTCCATGTCCAAAACCCTGTATGACTCCCAGGTGTGTGACTCTTTTCTTTGTGGCCTGAACCCTGGGGCCAGACAGTGTGGGTTCAAATCCTGGGTTCTCCACTTTGCATCTGTGTATCTGAGTGATTTGCTCCATTTCCTCATCCATAGAATACAAATACAGTCTCTCCTTGCATTTCATGGGTCCTGGACTTGGGAATTCACCTACTCAGTAAAATTTATCTGTAACCCCAGAATCAATAACCAAAGTAGATTTGATGCTCACTCTCAGACACACACACAGAGCAGCAAAAACTGAGGCATCACCCCATGCTTATGCAATGCCACCGAGGTCAAACAAGGTGATACTCAGCCTTTTCTCGTCCCCCACAGGGTCAACAAGTGTCCTTTCCGCCATCTATTCTGTGGGACATTGTTTGCATTTTTGTGTTTCCGGTTGGTGATTTCACTATTTAACATGGCCCCGAAGTGTAGTACCTACATGCTATCTAGTGGTCTGAGCACAAGAAGGCTGTGATGGGCCTTACCGACAAAACACGTGTGCTAGATCAGCCTTGTTCAGGCCTCAGTTACGGCACTGTTGGCTCCGAGCCCAGTTTCATGAATCAACAATGTATATTAAACAAGGTGTCTTTAAACAGAAACGCCTGTAAACAAGGTTATATATGGATCCGCTGGTCACATGTGACCTGAAGCCTGCAGGAACCTATGCCTGTATTTTCCATAGGAGCATTTCACGAACCTCCTGTTCATGGTGACTTTATAGAGCAAACTGTTGAGAAGAACCACTGTAATAACAGTACTTGCTTCATAGGCTTGTAATGAGGACTGACCGCATCCATTTCTATCAAGACTGAGAGCAGCAATACCCAGCAGTAGGGGACACTCTAGAATGTGCAGTAGCAATAACTGTTTATCATGCTGGCTCTCTGCTTCTCCTTCAGAGCCAACCTTTTACAATCACACTCTCAGTGCTCTGTACCCCTGTTCCCCCTCTTCTGCTCACTTCTCAGCCCCATGCCCTCTGCCTTCTCCTTTCTGAGCTTGCCAAGGGCACCGGTGGCTCAAGGGAACAGTGGCCCTGGGGCCCTGCCCCAGAGTGACCTTTAGAGAAGGTGAATCTTAACCGCCAACCCCTTCCAGCCCTTGGGAGCCTTCCCAGGATGAAGTCCAGCTGAGTGCCCTCACAAGAACCTGGGGCCACCTCTCTATCCTCTCCACTGCCATCTCCACACTGATGTAACACTTTTCTCTCCTTTTACAGGCTCTGTTCCCTCCCTCACCCTGCTGAGGGCAGGTCCCTCAGCCAGGGTCCCCTTGGTGTTTGTCACTGTCCTCTAATTATGTCATCTGTCTCTCCAGCTGGTCAGTGGGGCTGGCATCCCTAGAGACGAGCGCCTAGACCCTCTTCCAGTTATGTGTTGGAAGAAATCGACAGGTCACATTACCTCCCGCACATCATGTTAATGAGACCTGTCCACGTGCAGTCCGATCCTCTCTTTTGGACCTCAGCAGACATCTGCCGCTTGCCTGCACTAGTCAAATTCCAGGAGCCTTGCAGATGCTTCCATGTGCCTGGCCTGTGCTAACCACCGCATACCTCAAATAGCCTGGAGCAGTGCTGCCCATAGAGCTTCCCATGATGGTGACAATGTTCTATGTACCACTGCCCACGTGAGGCCACAGGACACTTGAAACGTGGCCTTCCAGAACATGGGAGTCCTGGAAGTGGTGCTTGTCCCTCACTCAAATTTTAGTGGGAAGTGATAATAAATTTAAATGAAAAATTAGCTGCCTGTGGCTTGGGGCTATTAGACCACACAGGCTTAGAGAGAGCCTGAGAGCACACAACGTAATGCATTAAAACGAGGCAGAAACATTCCAGAAAGACTCCTGGAAAAATTGAACGTGGTTTATTCTCAAATGCAGGAGCAGTGATATTTAAACCACACATTCAGGGACTGTAATGCACAGAAAAATAGTAACGTGCTTCTTCACTTTGGCTTTTAGAGTCTGAGCCTCCACCGCCTTGATCAGATCGTGAATGTCAAAAAGCAGAGTGTCTGTTGGATGACTGTGAGAACAGTGGGAACTCTGGGCGACCCTGGGTAAGATAAAGCCCCTTCCACAGCAGAGAGCCCTTCCCCCTCCTCTCTCCTCCTCTCTCTCAATACACAGCTGTGCATACCTGCTCATACTTCTATTAGCTTTTTAAATGTTTTTCCATTTCTCTTACTGGCTAAAAAAAAAAAAAAGGAGCCCATCCCATCCAAAACCTGTTTTCTCCCTTAGCAGAAGCACTCATAAGCATCTTTCCATTTCGCCAACTGTCTACCTTATTAGTTTATGTATGTATTTATTTTTAAGTAGGCCCCACGCCCAGTGCCAATCCCAGCATGGGCCTCTAACTTACAGCCCTGAGATGGAGCCCTGAGCTGAGATCAAGGGTCAGATGTGTAACGGACTGAGCCACCCAGGTTCCCCTCTACCACACTGTTTTAAATGAAATAATATATATATTTAAAGATTTTATTTATTTATTCGACAGAGATCACAAGCAGGCAGAGGCAGACAGAGAGAGAGGGGGAAGCAGGCTCCCTGCTGAGCAGAGAGCCCGATGCGGGGCTCTATCCCAGGACCCCAGGACCATGACCCAAGCCGAAGGCAGAGGCTTTAACCCACTGAGCCACCCAGGCGCCCCTTAAATGAAATAATATTAAGCTTCATGCACGTATCATAGTTCATCCACCCGTCCCCCACTGCTGGACATTAGGTGGTTGCCAGAGTTCTGCTGTTATCCTCGTTGATGACTAAGCAGTTGGGGTCCGCCAGGCCTTTGTAACAGAGAGACCCACCGCTGTAATGGCTCGAGCCAGCAGCGGTTTGCGCCCCTGTGTCCCCACGGTCCAGGGTGGGCGTGACTCCGTGCAGGGATTCAGGACACCGGGGTCCTGCTGCCTTCCCATCCCTTGTCCGTACCTTGCTGTCCTCTGCACGGTGGAAGCCAGGTCACCCGCCCAGGTTCCATTCCACAGAAAGGCGCAGGAGCATGGAAGTCTGGGAAGTGGCGCTAGTCCCTCCCCCTGACTTTTAGTGGGAGGGGCTCGGTCACGTGACCCCGGCTGACTGCAGGGGATGCTGGGAAATCCAGCCTAGTGGGTGTCCTGGAAGGAAGCCGTGCGTTCCCGTGCGCAGCAACCGGCATTGCCACAGTCTGCTCCTGCCGCCACTGGTGTGCGCGTGGGCCCTCCATACACGCCCACGCACACACGCACGCCCTGAACCCCAGGGCTGCCAGCACAGGCCCTCAGGCCGTACCACACACACACACATCATGGAGGGCGCGCGCACACGCGCGCACACACACACACACACACACACCATGGAGGGGGTTGCTTCACTTCCCGGCCAGCTCTTGCTATTATCTGTCTCTTTCATTTTAACCATTCTGGTGGTATCTCGTTGTGATTTTTCTACGGTGTATTTTCCTGAAGATTAGCAAAGTTATACCCCTTGTTATGTGTTCACTGGCCATTTGGATATCTTTTTTTAAATGTTATCTGTTCAAGCATTTTACCCATTTTTTCTATGGGTTTTCTTATTGACTTGTAGATTTTTGTTTTTGTTTTTTTAGTTCTTTATAGATTCTGGAAATAAGCTCTTTTTCAGATACATGTAATATAAATATTTTCTCCCACTTTGTTGGGCAAATGCCCAACATAACTTTAATCATAATACAAGCAATTTTAATAAGCATAATGTCCAGCTGAAGGGGTCAGGTTGAATAAATAATATAAAATAAAATACTATGAAAATATGCATATGCTAATATAGAACAGTTTCCAGGATATATTAAATAAAAACTGTAAGGTGCTTCAATTTCCATATTAAAAAGAATTTAAAATTCTGGGCAGATACAGAAGAGACTGTTATTTGTAGTTGACTCTGCCAGTGGGGGCTGCTTATTTGGGAAGAAAGGTTTCCTTCTTTATAAACGCTTTCTTTTTAAGGTTTTTTATTCATTTATTTTTTTGACAGAGAGAGAGTGGGCATAAGCAAGGGGAGCAGAAAGAAGGCTCCCCACTGAGCAGGGAGGCAACACAGGGCTCCATCCGAGGACCCAGGATCATGACCTGAGCGGAAGGCAGAGGCTCAACTGACTGAGCCCCCCAGGTTCATGCTGGTTAATTTTTTTGTCTGTACATGAATTTCCCATGAATTTTTCTAATTTGAGTAAAAAGTTGATGTTTCGGGGCACCTGGCTGGCTCAGTCTGTGGAGCATGTGACTCTTGATCTCCCAGTGGTGAGTTCAAGCCCCACATTGGGGGTATTTACTAAAAATAAACTAAATAAGTAAATAAGTAGGTATGTAGGTCTGACGTTAATAAAATGGAGCAGTTTGGTAAACGTGTGTTTGGGGGGTCTTGGTGTTTCCCTGCAGCTCTCTGGATGAGACCACCTATGAAAGACTGGCTGAAAAGACACTAGACTCCTTGGCAGAGTTCTTTGAAGACCTCGCAGACAAACCTTACACGTTCCAAGACTATGATGTCTCGTTTGGGGTACCTTTTTGCTTATTTTCATATTTTTCCTGTTTCCTCCTAAGAATTCTAGCTCACTACGACAGAGAATCCCCCTCCAGTGGAGTTAAGCATCCAGCAGCATGCGGTTCCGGGGTGGGGGGGAAGGGGGGACCCAAAGACTGGCCTTGGTGTTCGAGCCCTGCCCGCCAGCCTTGTGACCTTGGGCAAGTCACGACCTCTGTGAGCCCCGTTCCTGCTTAAAAGTACAGCTTCTCAAGCTCCACTCAGCACCCGCGAGGTAAGTCCGGGGGGACCCAGGCCTGTGTTTGTCTAGCAGGATGACTGTCCTGCAGGCGGAACCGAACCACTCCTCCTGAAGCAGGGTGTGTACTGAGCACTTGGACAGCGGCCCCAGCTCTGGGAGTTCTCACCTGCAGGTCGGGGTCTGCTCTCAGGAAGCATATTTTTGAAAAGCTCACCTGAGATTCTAATGTGCAGCCTGGGTTCCACCCCTAGAGATTTTTCTTTAGTTGGTCTGGGAGTATCCCAGGCAGGCCAGGGGAGTTTTTTAAGTTTTTATAATCACTCCTCAGATGATCCTCAGTGCCGCTAGGGGGAGCCACAGAGCCCTGAAGCCGGGGGGAGGGGGGGTGCTGCTCTACCTGGACTGGCCACCAGGTGGCAGAGATTAAGCCTCTCGACGGCAATTAATTAATAGAACTGTTATGAAGGGGAATTGTTAGGACAACCAGCTGTCAGGCTAACGTGATAGAAATGGTGTTGGGCATTACTATGGACGGAAGGGACTCCATCAAACGGAGCAGGTAGCACAGTCTGGAAAATTTCACGCCTGGTTGTGAGGACAGTGAGGGACTTGGAGGTCAAAATGCAATCAAATGCTCTACCACTGAGCTATACCCCCTGGAGGTCAAAATGAAGGCAATGGGGCAAGAAAGGGTTGGCTCCCTTCCAGGTGGGTTCGGTGACTGCTGGGAGCATCATTTGGGGCAGGGCATTGGAAGTGTTTCTGCAGACAGCCTCAGAAGGCAAGCTGCTGGCGAGCCCATACTGACTGCCCCCCTCCGCAACTTGACTGTCTGTGGGATGATGGAGCTGGGGGGTAACAGGTCGCCTCTCCCCCAGCCTCCCTACCAGGGGCTGGCTGGACTTACAGGGAAACCAAGTCTCAGGCTGAACTCGGCCATACATGCAAACATTCATTAACATGCCACAAATACAGTCACACCACTCGTTCTTGTAAGATTAGTGAGAATCGTAGTGACTCAAGTATTTTTGCATGAGTGTTTCATTAGAAGCAAGTGTGCCTTTGTCCTAGCAGCTGGATTCTGTTTATCACATCCTCCCCACCCCCAGGGGAATCAAGCAGTAAATGCTCCTGCTCAGGGGAGCCTGCGTAGCTCAGTCGGTTGAGTGGCTGACTCTTGGTTTCGGCTCAGGTCATGATCTCGAGGTCCTGGGATCGAGCCCCACATCAGGCTTGCACTCAGCAAGGAGTCTGCTTGAGATCCTCTCTCTCCCTTTCCCTCTGCCCCTCCCCGCTGTTCTCGCTCTTTCTCTAATAAAGAAATCTTCAAAAGAAAAAAATGTTCCTGCTCAGTGGTGGGTCACAGGATCTTACCTGAATGCTACCCAGAGTCTCTCTGAAGAGTGACCCAGCTGCTGGGGCTTCCAGATCCTGTAACCCATTCCTGCAAAGGGATGAGGCACCTGTGTTTTTCTAGCCAGCCCATGTACCTTAAGTTATCGTTCTCCTCTCAGGGGAAAGTGATTTCTAACAAATCATTTACTAATAGGAAACGCCCCAATATAGATGTAGAAACTAAAGGCCAGTAGCTGACTCTGTTGTTGGGGCTTCTTACGAAGCACTCTGCTATCTACCCTGGGGTTTGATTTCCCGAGTAGAGTCCCTCAGGTGCTAGCTGACTCAGACATTTCACAAATGAATCTACTGAAACTACATTATAGGCAGCAGAACACCTGTAACACTAGGAGTGCCGTCTGTCCCTGTCCCCAGGGTCCAGGTAGGCACTGCCTCCTCTGGGAAGCCCTCCCAGATGTTCTAGGCCGATACCACACTTCCTTCCTTGCACAGCACTCTGCGGGTGAGTCTGTAGAGCACCGATCACGCCGCGTACTGTTTACACATCAGCTCCCACGGCCACACTGAGTTCCTGGGCAGCCAGGACACTGTCCACTCTTGGTATCCTAGTGCCTGAAACATTGCCAGCTACGTGATAGGGACTTAATAAATTTGGTCCAGTATACAAATGAAACGGGGCCCACATACGGTTCCAGAACACACTCTCACTGATGCCACTCAGCACCACAGACGTCCGATCAGCTTGCTCCCGGCCAAGCAGACGAATGGAAGCAGTGTTTGGGGCGGGGGGGGGGGGCTCAAGAACACGTTTGTTCGGTTTGCTCCCTGGGGACTGGGTGGCGGGAGCGGCTCCCTGCCTGTCGTGTCTTCCTGTCAATGGAGTGGGTCATCTGGCGGATCAGTGTCTGGGTCCAGGCCCCACCCACACTGGCCCTGCCATGGGAGGGGGCTGCCCACCAGGGCACCCATGGAGTCGGCTACACTTGACCGGCAAAATCTGACCAGGGCCGTGAGAAGCACCGTGCTCCCCGAGGGGTTATTGCCAGGCCTCCTTCCCCCACCCCGTGGAGCCCTGGCCTCTTTGACGTTTTAATGAGAATCCGTTTGCGGTCATGTTCTCTACTCAGTAAGCTGTTGGCATGTCACTGCTGTACAGCAGAGGTTCCTTGAACTTTCCTGGACCTTCTCCCAAGAAAACCTTCCCCGCATGCCTGTGAGTACAGTTTCAGTTGAGGCGGGACAGTCTGCAGACGCCTGAAGCCCGGCTCCGGGTCCCGGGTTATGGACACCTGCTCGGACGCAGCACTGTATTGGACACAGGGAAAAACCTTTTAGCCTGTCGTCCTGGATTTGTATTTTCTTCCCAAGAGTCTGTGAGTGAGTCCTCTTCACTTCTGTGAGTGGCAGGTTCTCCAGCTGGGAGGCCGGTGACCTCCCTCTACTTCTCCGAGTTTCCATTTGGATTAAATTATAAAAGGGCTTCACGTTCATTATTATTCCTTCAGAGGGCTGGCTGGTTTTGGAATATGGGAAGCCACTTATCCCCCAAATCTCCTAACTCAGCGTGCCACCCCGCAGGTGTCAGTTTCTGCAGAACGAGCTGTGATGTCAGAAATTGCTCCTCTGGCTCCCGAGTGTGTGGATACTGACCGGGGGCAGTGAGCCTCCACCAGCAGTGCACAGGGGCTGTTCTGCCCGGTGAGCACCTCTGGCCCCAGCTGTTGAGGAGTTTGACTCCCTCCCGCCCCTGCATTTAAGGCTGCCCACACTCCTGGAGCAGCCTCAGACTGGCCCTGGAGGAGTCATACCAATGAACAAAAAGCCGTCTTCATCTGGGTACTTGCAGACGGTTCAGAGAGCATTAGGAACTCCTGGTAAACCAGTAAGGCCTCTCCTTTCCTCCTGTTCCTTCCTCCTCCTGCCCGATTCCTCTGGAAACAGCCTCTGGCTCCATGGGAAAAAATAATGACGCGCAACAGACAGGAGGCGGGTTGGCTAAGGGTGAGAAGTTCTGCCTTGTGTAACCTTGCCCTCGACTTTGCACGTGTTATCACCAGCCCTGGTCCCCGTCGGCTGGGTTCATTCCTCCACGGGTATATTTTCGTGTCCACCCAGTCTCTCGCACTGGGAACGGATTATCTGGACACTGGAGGTGCTGGGACCAAAGCCCGATCTGCCCTCAAGGCACTTCGCCTCGTGGAGGGGAGGGTGCCCTTGTCCAGCATAAGGGCGGGCAGCTCAGAGGCAGGGAGAAGGTGCCGGGGCCATGGAGGGTGGTCAGGGGTGCCCCAGCGGGGGTCTCAGTCTTGTGCGGGGGGCCATGCCCCTCCGTCCCTGCCCTGCGTCTCTGAAGGAGGCAGCACAGATGTCGTCCTGAGGATGGTGGCAGGGTTGATGAGACTCAGACCCCCTGCCCTCTGCCGTCCCCACAGTGCCTGCAGCTCCCCGTGTGTGGGGGGCAAGGCACAGTGGGACACTGAAGGACCACAAGTAGGTCAAGCAGGAAACAACTGTGTCTCGATCCCCTGAGCCTGCTATCTCATGGAAAAAGAAGCCATGGAAGTTTGTGTGGGAGAGGGAGGGATGAGGGGTAAGGAATGGGGAGGACGGCTGATGGCTAGGGGTTTCTCTTTGGGGTGGGAATAGCTGAGAATTGGTGATGTTTGCACACTTTATGAATACACTTTGTGAAATATTTGAAATTTTTGAACTGTGCAGTTCAAAGAGGGGAGGGAAAAATTTTTTTTTAATTTAGAAAAAGAGGGGGAGGGCAGAGGGAAGGAGGCAGATAGAGAATCGTAAGCAGGCTGCATGCCCAGCACAGAGCCCGATGACACGGGGGATCTCACAACCCTGAGATCGTGACCAGAGCTGAAATCAAGAGTTGGATGCTTAACCAACCGAGCCCTCCAGGTGCCTCAAGACAATTTTTAGTAAATGAAAGGTGGCAGTCCAGGGGTGCCTGGGTGGTTCAGTCGGTTAAGCATCTGCCCTGGGCTCAGGTCTTGATCCCAGGGTCCTGGGATGGAGCCCTGCATCGGGCTCCCTGCTCAGCAGGAAGCCTGCTTCCCCCTCTCCCTCTGCCCCCCACCTTGTGCTTTCTCCCTCTTGCTTTCTCTCTCAAATAGATAAATTTCTGTAAAAAGGTACAACCCAATAGAGTCTTCCCTTGCCGGCCAGTTACATTATTATATATTATTATTGTCACTGCCGTCTACCTTCTCAATAGCTCTTTGTGTTTGCAAACCAAACACAAAGTCTTCTAAGAAGCGTTCAGGGCCTCTTGATTGGACAGGGGCTCTAGAAGCCCAGAGAAAGGCGGTGGTGTGTCTCCGCGGGTTATGCCCAGGATGGGAACAGCGAGGGGCTGCCCCCCACACCCCAGCTCCAGTAAAGGGACTGAGCTGTGCAACTGGTTCTGTAATATTCTGCTCATTGTAAAGAAACCTCGGACCTTGGGAGTAAAGGGCTCCTATGTTGAAAGAGTGTTTTCAAATTTAAATGAGCATTTATTGAGCGAGGATGGACCAACCAGTCTTTTAAAGAATTCAGGGCTCTTTCGGAGGAAATAAAGCCCTTGACGGCAGCTTGTGGGATGCAAGGGAAGGGTCTGAAAATAAAAGCTCTGTCCTCCACCGGCAGAGCTAGCTCTGTGGCTCTTCTAAGACCAGCAAAGCTCATGATTGGAGCACTCCTTCTTTTTTGCCTCTTTTCCTTGTTTTGGTCATGAATGTGTCCTGTGCAATGTTTGGGCTGACGTGGGGCTCGGGCGGAGTCGGGGTCTGCATTTCTTAACATCCTCTCGTGTGTTCTGGCTGGGCTTTGAGGGAACTGAGGCAGCGCAGGGGCTCCCGGGTGCCGGCTGCCACTCCTCAGACAAGCCGCTGCTGTCTCCTCACCTCCGGACGGGAACAATGACAGCTCTGCCTCACCAGCCTCGCGGGGAATGAGGGAAGCCCCCTGTGGGGTCTCAGTAGTATCATGATTCATCACAGTCGGACTCAGAGCAGTGTGCTTTCTGCGTGATCTGCCGTGTCTAACACAAAACACGTTTCTTCCAGGTGTGTGTTGCGCCTAAGTGTGGAGATGTGAAGCAGCTGGGACCGTGATTAACTTTGTCTTGTTCTCTTTTCCGCACGCTTTCTCCCCACCGGATCCGCCAGAGTGGGGTTCTGACCGTTAAACTGGGTGGAGATCTAGGAACCTACGTGATCAACAAGCAGACCCCAAACAAGCAGATCTGGTTATCCTCACCCTCCAGGTACGTCCGGAAGTCCACGTCTGTCCTTGTTCTGGGCGCGGGAGGTGTGGCATCGTGGACCCTTTAAAAGGAGCATCACCTCATGGGTGGGTGTCCGAGAGCCTCACCCCATCCTGGAAGCACAGTTAACCCCACTTCAGTAACCGGTCTACCAGTAATCCGGCCACTGGAAGCACATACTGAGACCTGGAGCAAAAAGTGTGTAACTTTTTTTTTTTTAAGATTTTATTTATTTGACAGACAGAGATCACAAGTAGGCAGAGAGGCAGAGAGAGGAGGAAGCGGGCTCCCTGCTGAGCAGAGAGCCTGATGCGGGGCTCGATCCCAGAACCCTGGGATCATGACCTGGGCCAAAGGCAGAGGCCTTAACCCACTGAGCCACCCAGGCGCCCCAAAAGTGTGTAATTTTTCAGAGCCTTGTCAGAAGCAAACTTCCCACAGAGCAGGGAGCCCGATGTGGGGCTCGATCCCAGGACTCTGGGATCATGACCTGAGCAGAAGGCAGATGCTTAACCACAAGCCAGCCACACGTCCCAAGAAAAAGTATATTTAAAAAAAAAAAAAAAGTATAGATGATTGCCAGGAGCTGGGTAGGGGGGCGGGGCGTGACTGCTTAATGGGCACAGAGTTCCCTTTTGGGGTGATGAAGTGTTCTGGTAGGGAGAGGTAGTGATGGCACATGTTGCAAAGGTACTAAAGCAATAATAATAATAATACAGGTAAGGGACAGATCATGTGAGTAGTACCCGAATGGCCATGATTTGAACAACACTGCTCTGACACAGCAGGTATCCTACATGAGTTCGAAAAGTGAAACCTCCGAATGTGACTTACAGAGACTCATGGAGGGGGTTCCGATGTTCCCAGGTCTTGAGAATTGTTCTGTCGAATTGTTGCAGGGGATGAGTGGGTACTTATGCTTCCACAGCAAGACGCTGAGACAGGCCATCAGATGGACGCCTTGTTAAACTGACTTCTGGAGCTTCCTTCTGGTCAGCTTCTTGGGGGCAGCGTCCGTGGGGTCAGCATTTCCCCGCGAGGGCTGTCCTCGTGGACTTCCCGTGTGCTGATTTTGTCTTGCAGCGGCCCCAAGCGCTACGACTGGACGGGGACGAGCTGGGTGTACGCCCACGACGGCGTGTCCCTGCACGAGCTGCTGGCCGCAGAGCTGACTGAAGCCTTCCAGACCCAGCTGGACTTATCCTCTCTGGCCTATTCCGGAAAAGGCGCTTGATGCCCCGTCTAGTCCTGGAGACAGTAACAGCTCTGAAGCCAAGACCCCGGCTCTGTCCTGCTGCTCGGGGTCTGGTTGGTTCCATTCCTGCTTTGGAGGACCGTGGGTGTTGTGTAAGGGCTCTGTGAAGAGATCGTGTTGCCTCCCACCCTCCCCTAAGTTCGGATTTTTAATTTCCATAGTGCTTTTGGATTTATTGTCTGATTTCCTCCCTCGCAGGATATATCCCTTCTCTTTTATAATGTCCCTATACTCGTACATTTATATAGAACCTCACAGCAAGAAAAATGAGAAATTCAGGAGGAGAAATGACTTGATTTCACTCTTCGTTCTTTGAAGGACTTAACTGCATAAAACCGCATGAAGAGCTGCAGGCGGACCTCCCCTTTCTGTCCCCAGATGAAGACTCATTAAAGGGTCATCTATAAATGGTGCCACGCCTCTTGGAAATGTCAACATTCCTACGCCCTGTAGTACGAAAGTATTAGTAACGTTCAGAAATTCTCAAACCAAAGATCTTTCTCTCTTCCCACTGGTGTCTGTGGGGGTGTGGCCTATACGGGAGACCCAGGGAGACGTACTAGGGACACAGGCACACATTCCATCTCAATGTGTGTGTGTTTGTGTATTTTTTTTTTTTTTTTAATGAAGGGTCTGTATGGATTCAGCTGCTGCAGCACAGGTCTGAGAATGCAAAAACTCCCCAAGACAAGGGAAGAAGGGCCATCTTCATAAGCCCGTGGATGGAGTGTAATAACCTAGGTCACGGGGTGAGGAGATGCTTAGCAAATCGTGAAGGACCCCAGAAATGCAAAGATGTTCGTATTCACAAAAAGAGCCCTAGTCCTTCACTTGGCTCAGTGCAACCTTTTCTTACTAAAGAAAGATTTCTCAGTGATAAGTCTATGCAGACGTGCGGGATCTCTGTTCTCTGTCTCTGGGCAAGTTTCACAAACTCCGTGACCTGTTTCCCCACGTGTTAAATGAGCGGGTAGAACTGAGAGAATATTGTGGATTCTCAGTCCAGGCGTTCAGTGGTCCTGTCAGGCCAGCTTAACAGGTGAGGGGATGACAACGAAAAAGTTTCTTAAGTTAGAGCATAAGTATATGGTTACAGGTACCATTCCACTTGAATTTCAGTTGAATTAATGTTCAAATAGTACCCATCTTACGTGTCTTTACTGTGCTGACTTGTGCTGTAGGCTGAATGTCTATGTCCCTCCCCAAAATTTCTGTGGTGAATCCTTACCCCCAGTGTGACGGAGTTAGGAGGTACAGCTTCTGGAAGGGGATTGGGTCATGAGGACAGAGCCTCATGACTGGAATTAGTCCCCTTATGAAAGAGACCCCAGAGAGCTTCTCACCCCTCACCCCTCCTCACCCCTCCTACCATGTGAGGACACAATGAGAAGTCAGCTGTCTGTGGACCAGGAAGTAGAACTTCACCAGACCCCCCATGTGTGGGGCCTTGACCTTGGGCTCCCCAGCCCCCAGAACTATGGGAAATAAATTCTGGTTGTTTATAAGCTACCCAGTCTATGGCATTCTGTTGTAGCCTCCCAAATGGACTAAGACAGCCTTCCACACCATAGGACCTCATCTTATTTTATTTTATTTTTATTTTTGGGTTTTTTTTAGTTTTTTGGAGATTTTATTTATTTATTTGACTGAGAAAGATATAACGAGAAAGGAAACACAAGCAGGGGGAGCGGGAGACGGAGAAGCGGTCTCCCCACCAAGCAAGGAGCCCCATGCAGGGCTCGGCTCAATCCCAGGACCCTGGAAACATGACCTGAGCCAAAGGTGGATGCTTAACCACCCAGGTGCCCCACTTTATTTTATTTTTTAAGATTTTTTATTTATTTGAGAGAGCATGAGTGGGGGAAAGGGAGTCGGCAGAGGCAACTGACAGGGAGAGTGAGAGTCTCCAGCTAGCTTCTGGCTGAACACGGAGCCCTCCTCGGGGCTCAATCCCAGGAACACGGATCATGACCTGAGCTGAAGGCAGACACTTAACCAACTGAGCCACCCAGGTGCCCCCATAGGACCTCATTTTAATCTCTACTGACCTGCATCTTACACGTGAAGAAACCAAGGCTTAGGAACATTAAAACCCCTCCAGAGTTAATGCTCCTGTTCTGTTATGTTCTTACTAAAAAAAGATTTATTAGTGACAAGTCTATACAAATGTGTAGCAAAGTCTTTTGCAATGGGTGAACAAAAATCACATTCCATAATGGAAAAAAAGACCTCTTAGCAATAGGACAAGGTAAACAAACACTAAATGGTTACCTAAAATATTTCCTTTCTTAAAAAAAATAATTCCGGGACGCCTGGGTGGCTCAGTCGGTAAAGCGGCTGCCTTCGGCTCAGGTCATGATCCCAGCGTCCTGGAATCGAGTCCCACATCGGGCTCCTTGCTCGGCAGGGAGCCTGCTTCTCCCTCTGCCTCTGCCTGCCACTCTGTCTGCCTGTGCTCGCTCCCGCTCTCTCTCTGACAAATAAATAAATAAAATATTTTTTTTAAAAAAAGTCTTTAAAAAAAATAATTCCTTTCCTTAAAAGTAAAATTATTTTTTAGTGTGGGTCAAAATTTTTTAAGTGTGGTAGACCAGTACCAGTGAGAAAATAAAATCGTGTGTGCATGCGCGTGTGTGTGTCCGCACGTCTGTCTCTTCCGATGCAAGTTTCACTATCTGGCTTCCTTGGAACTCAGTTAAGTGATGCATTCACCTATCTGGGACATAACATAAAAAAGATTTAATCAGGCTGCTGCAACAGGAGAATGTAAGTTAGGTGATCTGTGCTCCTCATGCTTCCCTCATGGTCTAGATTTTCAGGCCTAATTACTTTTACTTCTCCTTCTCGCCTTGCCTGCCGCTCCCTCTTTCCCTTTGCCTACTCATGTGCTCTCTCTCTCTGACAAATGGAAAGATAAAATCTAAAAGAAAAAAAAAATTGGTCTCTGACTAGCAAACTGGAGAAGCACCATAGCATGGGGCCAGGAGCCTCCCACGCCTTAGACCCCGGGAGCACGTTTACTGTGTCGCCTACATTAAGGATGAGTTTTTGGGAAAATGTTGAAAATGTTCAGTATTACATGTTAAAGGAAGGAAGAAAATAATGCGATAAAATTTCAGAAAGCTTTCCTGAGTGGATAGACACCCAGCCACCTGAAAATATTACTACCCAGGGCACCTGGGTGGCTCAGTCGGTTAAGTGTCTGCCTTTGGCTCAGGTCAGGATCCCAGTGTTCTGAGGGACACATCCCCATCAGGCTCCCTGCTCATCAGGGAGCCTGCTTCTCCCTCTCCCCCTACCCCTCCACCCATGCTCTCTTTCTCACTATCTCTCTCTCACAAATCAATAAAAATCTTTATTTAAAAAAAAAAATGTAACTATTACCTTTCTCTGAGGATACGGAGAACCACTCGGGTATGTAAGAGAACCTGAGTTGGTTTTTTTTTTTTAATCACAATTTTTAAGATGTAAAAAGAAAACTCTGAAAAAACAGAACAAAACAAACAAACAAAACCTCTGGCTATGGACTTATTTGTTGACACTAGCCTCACTTTTCTTCTCTGTGAAATGGTGACATCTAACCTCTAGCACCTGGGCCCACATGCAGACCACTCAGTCTATGAAAATGTTATCACAGGCACAGCACGATTTCATACTCACATTTGGGCATTTCCCCCAAACTATTATTTATGACATCTTCTACTCAGCCCCAAACATAGTCCAAATGATCGTCTTGGTTATTTTGGTGATAGATTCTGACTTCCGGGAACAAGTTCTCTTGCCCCCTAAAGCGCGTATGTCTTCCTCCACCTTCAGCATAGTTCTAAAAATAATTTGGCCAACCTTAAGTTTGATAGTTTGTATTAACTAATAAGTTTACAGTATGTTTCCTAAGCTATACCTGCCCCCATATTCTAATAAACCCCATTGCTACTTCTAGAGAAAGACTCATGTTCATAAAAGTGAAAAATCTGTACGGATTGGCTACGTGAGGAGCAGTGTCACACCTACAAGGTATACCCTTAGATTAAAGTAATTTTAGGTCGTGTCCAGTTGAATTCTTGGCATGGATTTATCTTCTGTAAATGAAAACAGTCATATACCAGAAGGGGAAGGAGGGGCGTTGGTAGGAATCACATAAATTTTTCCTGCTGTTCAAAACTATGACTTCAAGACTGTCTTTCTGTGTCCAGCAATTGCTAGACATTATATCACATTACTGTTAGACATCTTACAAGAGTAAGAAATGCTTTCAAATCCTCAGTTTGACTTAATTAGCCATAACGTCCTAAAGATCCCAATTAATGGCCTCTTGGGAATATATAAAACTGAGCCCACTTATATTCCATGTCTGCTACAGAAACAGAATTTGAGTTCACACGGTCCATCTTTTCTGGATGTATTAATTAAGACATAGAATATTTTAACTCTCAAGGAACTGGGTAGAGAAGGAACATATCTCAACATAATAAAGGCCACATATGGCAAGGCCACAGCTAACATCATACTCAATACTGAAACACAGAGTTCTTCCTCGAAGATCAGGCACAAGACAAGAATGCCCACCCTCACCATTTTTATTCAACGTGATATTAGAAGTCCTAGCCAAAGCAAGTAGGCAAGAAAAAGAAATAAAGGCATCTAAAGGGGAAAGGAAGAAGTAAAGCTGTCACTATTTGCAAATGACAGCACTATACAGAAGACCTTAAAGACTCCAGCAAAAACCTATTACAGCTAATAGTTTCATAAAAGCTGCAGAATACAAAATCAATAGGCAAATATGAGTTGCATTTTCATACACCAACAATGAACTATCAGAAAGACAAATCAAGAAAACAGTAGCATTTGGGGCACCTGGGTGGCTTAGTGGGTTAAAGCCTCTGCCTTCAGCTCAGGTCATGATCCCAGAGTCCTGGGATGGAGCCCCACATCGGGCTCCCTATTTGGCAGGAAGCCTGCTTCTCCCTCCCCAACTCCCCCTGGTTGTGTTCTCTCTCTGTGGGCCTCTCTCTGTCAAATAAATAAATAAAATCTTAAAAAAAAAAAAAATGAACATTTGAGTTTTTAAAAAAAGAAAGAAAGAAAACAGTACCATTTATAACAGTACCAAAAAGATTGACTACTTAGGGATAAATTTAACCAGGGTGCCTGGGTGGCTCAGTTGGTTCAGCATCTGCCTTTGGCTCAGGTCATGATCCTGGGGTCCTGGGATCAAGCCCTGTAACAGGCTCCCTGATCAGTGGACAGCCTGATTCTCCCTCTCCCTCTGACTCCCCCACCCCCCTGCTCATGCTCTCTCTCTCTAAATAAATAAAATATTTTTTAAAGGAAAAATTTAGGGGCGCCTGGGTGGCTTAGAGGGTTGAGCCTCTGCCTTCCACTCAGGTCATAATCTCAGGGTCCTGGGATCGAGCCCCACATCGGGCTCTCTGCTCGGCGGGGAACTTGCTTCCCCCTCTCCCTCTGCCTAGTTCTCTGCCTACTTGTGATCTCTCTCTCTCTCTCTGTCAAATAAATAAATCTTTAAAAAAAAAAAGCTTAAAAAAAAAGGAAAAATTTAACCAAAAAAGAAAGATCTATACAGTGAAAACCAGAGGAAATTGATTTAAAAAATTAAAGAAGCTATAAATAAACAGAAAACTATTGTGCTCATGGATTAGAAGAATTAATATTGTTAAAATGTCCAAACTACATAAAGTGTTCTACAGATTCAGTGAGATCCCTATCAAAATTCCAATGGCATTTTTCAGAGAATTAGAACAAGTAATCCTAAGCCTTTTAATGGAGCCACAGAAGACCCTGAATAGCCAAAGAAATCGTAAGAAAGAAGAACAAAGCAGGAGGTATCACATTTGGTAATTTCAAACCACACTGTAAAGTTATAGTAATCAAAACGTATAGTATTGGCATAAAACAAACACCTAGATCAATGGCATGGAATTGAGAGTTCAGAAATTGGGACTTTTTCAGCAAAGGAGCTAAGAACATACAATAGGAAAAGGACATCTCTTAGTAAGTATTGGGAAAAGTAGACAGTCACATGCAAAAGGTGAAACTGGACCCTATTTATACCAAAACCAAAAATCAACCCAAAATGGATTAAAAGCTTGAATCTAAGACCTGAAACTATAAAACTCTCAGGAAAAAAAACCACAGGGGTTACCTCCTTGACATCATCAGTTTTGGCAATGACTTTTTGGATTTGGCCACAAAAGCAAAAAGAAACAAGTGGGACCGCATCAAAATAAAAAACTTTTGCACAGCAAAGGAAACCATCAACAAACTGGAAAGGAAACTTACCGAATAGAAAGAAATATCTGCAATCTACATATCCGATAAGGGAATAATCACCAAAACACACAAGGAACTCCTAAAACTCAATACCAAAAAAATAAATAATCCAATTAAAAATGGGCAAAGGCCTTCAACAGAACATTTTCCCAAAGAAGACATAGGAATGACCCAGAGGTACAAAAAAGGTGTTGAACAGCACTTACCATGGGGAAAACGCAAATCTACACCTGGATGAGATCCGATCTCACACTGTTAGAGCAGCTATTATGAAAAGGACAAGCGACATTGAGTGTCTGGGAGGATCTGGAGAGAAGGGAACCTTTGTGCGCTGCTGGTGGGAATACAGATTAGTGCCACCGTAGGGAGGCTCCTCAAGAAATGAAAAATAGAACCACATGAGGGGCGCCTGGGTGGCTCAGTGGGTTAAAGCCTCTGCCTTCGGCTCAGGTCATGATCTCGGGGTCCTGGGATCGAGCCCCGCATCGGGCTCTCTGCTCGCAGGGAGCCTGCTTCCTCCTCTCTCTCTCTGCCTGCCTCTCTGCCTGCTTGTGATCTCTTTCTCTGTCAAATAAATAAATAAAATCTTTAAAAAAAAAAAAAAAAAAGAAAGAAAAATAGAACCACATGATCCAGCGATCCCACTTATGGGTATATGTCCGCAGGAAACAAATCCATTGTCTGAGAGAGACGTCTGCATCCCACACTCACTGCAGCCTTCCTGCTAATGGCCAAGTTACAGAAACCGCCTGAGTGTCTGCCAGTGGATGAAAGAATGAAGAAAATGCGATGCATATGCACAAGTGTGTGTGTGCACATACAGGTAATCATACACATATGCACAATGAGATACTATCCAGCCTTAAAAAAAATAAGAGAATTCTGTCATTGACAACAACAAGGTTGAACCTGGAGGGCATCATGCTGAGCGACATAAACCAGAGGACAGCAAACACTGCACAGGGTTTGGGGGTTGGGGGCAATAAAGGGCAGGTTGGTGAAAGGGTACAAAGAAAGAGTGACAAAGAAAGAGACTGTTTCTGTTCTTATAGAGATAATAAACCAGAACTAGAGAGTTTAAGCCAATAAACTGGAATAGATTTATTGAGCTGTTTACTGAAGACTTATTTAAACTCTTGAATAAAGCACCTGTACCTGATGTGGGAAACAAAGGCAGAAAGAAAATTACTAAATTTCTTTAGAAAGAACTGTAGAACAGCCTATTAACGAGTCCTTGAAACAGGCAGAGTGACACTCCTCTAGGGACCTGGGATGTTGCTACTTTGCTAGGGGCAAAAAGCAACCTTAGCCCAACATCCGTGACCCTGTAAGTCTACTTTAACACATAAAAATTCCTTGGGAAACTTCCTTTAGCTCTACCTCCCAGTATACATGTTGGCAATCATCCCTCTAAGCATATGGCCCACAGATATACATCTGAAGGGTTCATACTCAGGTTTTTGACCTCTTTCCAACATCCAGCCCTTCAAGGTTCTGGAAACGCTGCCTCCAAATAAATTCCTTAGAGACTTACTCTATCCCTAATCCCCACCCAACTTGAAAGTGTATAATTTGCCCCTCACAAACCCAGGGCAGCCCTTTCTGCCTGGGGGCCCTGTCCCTGTCCCTGTGCTTTAAGAAAACTACCTTTTTGCACCAAAGACATCTCAAGAATTCTTTCTTGGCCCTAGGCTTTTCCTGCATCATACCCAGCAGGAAAATTGGACCCCAAAGACTTTCCTCTACTCTGAAAAGTCAAGCCCTTGAGGCTCAGACCAGGTATAAATAAATACTAATGCAAGACAGACCCCACCTTTTTAGTTCTGTTTCTATGATTTGCGGGAGAATTGGTAGTGCCACATCTTGACCTCAAAGTTTTTAGCTCTTATTTCTGCCATGTTAAGTGGGAAGGGTGGCTAAATTACGGGGAAAAATAAGACAATGCCATTCCCTAGTTACTTTTATTTCCTATCCCTCCCTTCAGTGCTAACTGAAATTTTTCCAAAAGAAAGCAGCTTAAATAAAACCATGAGAGAAAGAAAACTTTAAAAATCTCCAAGCTCAGGGATGCCTCGGTGGCTCCATCAGTTAAGTGTCTGCCTTTGGCTCAGGTCATTATCCCAGAATCCTGAGATCAAGTCCCTTCATTGCTCTCTTGCTCAGCAGAGAGCCTGCTTCTCCCCGCTGCCTGCCACTCTCTCCCTCTCTCCCACGTTCTCACTCTCTCTGACAAATAAATAAATAAAATCTTTAAAAAATAAAAAATAAAAAAATCTCCAAGCTCAAAAGTAATACAAACAGATGAATTTAGAATCAGAGTTGCTGCATAAGGCTGCCCAGGCTGTGCACTGCACAAATCTAGGCATCGCTATTTACAGGTGCCACCTAGAGCTATGCAAACTTTTGAAAGCAAATCCACCTGACTGCGCTGGAATTCACCTCACCAGCCCATAAACAAGTCTCAAATGTTTCACCAAACATTCCTTAAATTTGCCCCCTTCTACCAGATGAGGGAGCAGAAGGCAAGCTGAAAACAAAGTACAAGGTGACGCCCCAAAATGTCCCCCACCCCCTGGGAGGGATAAGTGACATTCCTTCAGGATACTTCTAACTATCTTAATGTGAATGCTTTGCTAGAGAGAAAAACAACTTTATAGTCTGATAATAGCAAGACCTCCAGTATCCTAAGGGCCTGCTTTAGCATATGAAAGCCCTTTTGGACACCTCCCTTTTTCCTCACCTCCCCCAACCCCACAGAACATAATCAGCCATTCTTCACAACCCCAGGGCCCCTTACCTTTCTGCCCCTGGGTCCTAATCCCCTGCTTTCATAAAATCACCTTTTTTGCACCAAAGGTGTCTCAAGAATTTCCTTCTTGGCCCTCAGCTCCGACCTCACTAACATCCCAGAACTACATTGCACCCACACGCAGTCAGGTCCTCATCCTTTCTCACCTGTGTTATTCCAGAAGACTCCTTGTTTCCACCTCCCTCCCTTTCTCTCAGCCCATCTTCTATCCTATAGCCAGAGTGAGCTTTCAGAAAAGTGTCAATATGATCCCTTACCTTTGGAAAACCTCAGCAGAACCAGGAGTGAAAACTGACCTTCTCTGACCTCATCCTGCACTGACACTCCAGCACAATGATGCTCTTTCCCCTTCTCATGCTCAACTCGGCTACGACAGTTCCAAATCCCCAACTCCCTAAAGGTGCTGTTTCTCCTGGCTCTGAGGCTTGGCCAGCTTTGAACCCATGTTGGTCCTTATTCCCCATTTTTCTGCTTAGGGCATTTGTTCCTGGTTCAGCCTCACTGACCCCTCCTCCACTGGGCCCCTTTACCTGAACCCACTGCCCTTTTAAGATTTATTTATTTATTTGACAGAGATCACAGGTAGGCAGAGCAGCAGGCAGAGGGGGCGGGGAAGCAGGCTCCCAGCTGAGCAGAGAGCCGCCGGATGCGGGCTCGATCCCAGGACCCTGGAATCATGACCTGAGCCGAAGGCAGAGGCTTCAACCCACTGAGCCACCCAGGAACCCCCTTTATTATCCCACAGTCTCAACACATGTATTTCTCCTTCCCAGCACTGACAGCAATGGAAATTAAGTAGTCTAGAGCACATCACCTCTGCTGGATTATACACTCCATGGGGACACAACTGTGTCTCTCCCCATTTACCACTCTAGCCCCAGCCCTGAGCACAATTCCTTGCATACGAAAAGGGCTCCACAAATGTCAAACGAATGTGTTGTGATCATGGATTTACCAGTGTAGCCCAGATTAATTCCAATAAATGTAGTTCTAAGAGTGTTAACAAGAAATGTAAATGTTAGAGAAAAGTGGTTGGCAGGGGAGGGTGTCAGTGAAGGGTGTAGGGAGGGGGGAAATCCTTTTCCTTGACTCATCTTAGATTGTCAAGTTGGGGCCCTATAAATCAGACCGACAAAAGATAGGAGCGTGTGACTCTCGATCTCGGAGTTGTACATCTGAGCCCCGTGTTGAGTGTACAGATTACTTAAAAATAAAATGTTTAAAAAAAAAAAAAAAGCCTGGCGAAAGACAGATTAACAAAAAAAAAAAAAAACAAAGAGAAGTTTACTAACACACCCGTTATGCATGAACACGAGGGAGGACCGAAGGATGAGTCACCCAAAGGGGTGGTTGGAATTTGGGCTTTGGTTACTATCTTAGGTTCAACAAAAAGGCAAAAGGTTTTTGGCCTTCCAGGCAGGATAGGCAAGTCTTGGAAGGTGACGAGAAGGACCATCAACAGACTTGTTTAGTGAAGTTTGTAATGCAAATTTAAGCTACTGTCCTCTCCCAGAGAAGAGTTGTTAAATCCTTTTCCAGGTCGGGAGGTACGACTACAACTAGAAATTTCCTTTAGAAATGTAAATTTCCGGGGCGCCAGGGTGGCTCAGTCACTAAGCGTCTACATTTGGCTCAAGTCAAGATCCCAGAGTCCTGGGATCTCGTCCCACATAGGACTCCTTGCTCTGCAGGGAGCCTGCTTCTCCCTCTGCCCTTCACCCCGCATGTGCTCTCTCCCTGACAAACAAACAAACAAACAAATAAATAAATATTTTTAATGTAAATTTTTTTTAAAGATTTTGTTTATTTATTTGACAGGATCACAAGTAGGCAGAGAGGCAGGCAGGGGGTGGGGGGAAAGCAGGCTCCCCACCAAGCAGAGAGCCTGATGTGGGGCTCGATCCCAGGACCCTGAGATCATGACCTGAACCGAAGGCAGAGGCTTTAACCCACTGAGCCACCCAGGCACCCTAATGTAAATTTCTGTTTACAAAAGGAAAACCTGTGTCCAGTTTGTAGAGTGTTTCCTGGGTCCGCTGATTCTCCTTGGCTTTTAGCCCAAAACAATCTGTACACCAAAGAGGCCTATTTTGGGGTGACATATTCTGGGCACACTGTGGGGGGGGGGGCAAGGGTAGGCCGACCCAAGATGGGCCACTTAGGGATAAAAATTTTGAGTTAAAAAGCATTGAAACCCAGGGGATTTGACCTCCCCCACTCGACTACCTAACAAGAATTGAGATGAAGGACCTGCTCCAGACAGAGCCATGAGCACGGATAATACATTATTCTGTGAACTAGGGATGGAGGACAGAAAAGAACCTAGCAAGACCCGTTTGATCCAAGTCCTGTAGGCCCCATTGTTTCTGAATGGCCCAGCAAACATTTGTTTACTGAACACTCCCTCTCTTTCATCTTCCTGTGATTCCTAGTCCTGCCAGGTCCCAGACCCCTACCCCCTTCTCCTCAGTTCAGAATGACATATATACCTCATACCTCATTGCGCCTGTCTTTGGAATCTCCACGTCTGTGTGCAGTCTCTGTACATACCTAGTAAATTTGATTTTCTCCTGCTAACGTGTCTCATGTCCATTTCCTTCTTAGTTTAACTAGAAGGACTGAACGGGACAGGAATTCTTAATCCCTGACTACACACAAACGAAAGTTCTTTGGAATCCTCTACACCTTTTTTTTTTTTTAAAGACTATTTTTGGAGACACCTGGGTGGCTCAGTGAGTTTAAAGCCTCTGCCTTTGGCTCAGGTCCTGATCCCAGGGTCCTAGGATCAAGCCCTGCATCGGGCTCTCTGCTCAGCGGGGAGCCTGCTTCCTCCTCTCTCTCTGCCTGCCTCTCTGCCTACTTGTGATCTCTTTCTCTGTCAAATAAATAAATTAAATCTTAAAAAAAAAAAAAAGACTATTTTTAGAGCAGTTTTAGGTTCATAGCAAAACTGAGCAGAAAGTACAGTGGAGGGATGCCTGGGTGGCTCAGTTGTTAATCATCTGCCCTTGGCTTGGGTCATGACCCTGGAGTCCTGGGATGGGGTCCTGCATCCTCCTTGCTCACCAGGGGAGCCTGGTTCTCCCCCTGCCTGCTACTCCCCCTGCTTGTACTCTCTTGGCATATAAATAAATAACTAATCATTTCTAAAAATCAACAAACATTAAAAAAAAGAAGAAGAAGTACAGAGGTTTCTGGGGCACATGGATGGCTCTGTGGTGGCAGAGGGTAAGCCTCTGCCTTCAGCTCATGATCCCAAGTCCTGGGATAGAGCCCCACATTGCCCTCTCCCTCTGCTCCTCCCCCTGCTTGTGCTCTTTCTCTCCCTGTCAAATAAAGAACTAAAATCTTTAGGAAAAAAAGAAAGAAAGAAAGTACAGAGGTTTCCAATATGCCCCTTGTACCACCACCACCCCGCCCCCGCACAAGGATAGGCTCCCCCATTATCAACATTCCCCCTGGGGTGGTTGGTTTATTACAACTGATGGACCTACACTGACAGGTCGTAATCACCCACGGTGTACACTAGAGTTCATTCTTGCTGCTGCACATTCTGCGGTCTTGGACAAAGCATACGCATCACAGTGAAGGATGTAAGGACTTCACAAAATACACCATTGTGGCCTAATGACTCTTTTTGGGCAGAAGGCCCTTGAAAAACAGAAAAGGCAGAGAGGGACTTTCTCTGACCTCCCCCTTATCTGCCTCCTTTTGTAGTCAGAAGAAACTCCCGTGTCACCAATCCCCTCGCTGGGAGTTTCATAGCTCAGGGAGGTTAGACTCTTATCTCAAGAGAGGAGACTAGAAGTCGGCGCCACGCCCAGACAGACTTGGTCGCACACTCTCTGACCTCCCATTGCTTTTTCCTAAGGGCCCATCTCTCTTTTCTAAAAGTTACTTACTCTCCTCTAAGGGACCTACTACACCCCCCTGTCTTCTTCGCCTGGAAGATCTTATATAAACTCAAATCTTGCTGTGTTTTTAGATATTCACTTTTGTTGTTTTGTGATACCCTCACAGACATGACAGCAAAAATTAATAAGTTTATGTACATTTTCCCCTGTTAATCCACCCACTGTCAGTTTATTTCATAAACCCAGCTGTTAGCCTTCCTCCCCTACAGGATCATTGTGAAGAGGAAACCACAGGCTCAGAATGGCATCACTGGGGCCAAGTCACCACACCACTGTTATCCCTGATCTAACTGCAATTTCAACCTTTCCCAGGATTGCAGTCTTAACTGGTCAGTCCAGAATTTTGGGCTCAGCATCAGTGAGGTGATCTACCACGAGGGCCCTCCCCATTTCGCAAGGGAAGATGAGGTCACCTACATGATAAGACACCCCACTCCCGACTTCGCCCTGGAGGGAAAGCGACCTTGCCTGGAAAAATCCTTTCCTTTTTTGCCCCACTCTCCTGCCTATAAAAACCTTCCAAGGTGTACAACTCCTGGGAGCACCCGTCTCCTTGCCAGATGGGGTGCTGCCTGAGGTTTAATGAAGCCAATTAGATCTTTAAATGTCCTCACTTGAAATTTGTTTTTTAACAGTATCATACAGAGTATTTTCACTGCCCTAGAAGTCCCCCGGGCTCTGCTCCAAAAGGGGCTCTGAATTTGTTTGTTGGTTTAAGCTTGGGACCACTGCCCCACTGTATCCTAGAGGTGATCCCACAATCCCACCCCGGTTTTCTGAATTTCTAGGATTACCATAAGACTCCCATTCTAGACTCTCAAGGGTGTCAGGCGCATCCCCTACACTGTCATTGAAGACCCTCCCACTATTGGGATTCCTGCTTTTTCTTCTCCTTCTAAGGGCCCTTTCGTCCTTTGATCCAATTTTGTGCATCACCTGCAATAATGAAGATCACGTGCAGATCTTCTAGATCCTGCTACTAGTCCCTTGACACCTAAAGGGACCCTGCTGTATGGCACAGGGGATAGAGGAGGAGACAGAGAAGAGCCTTTTCCTGGTCTGCCGTCCTAAGAGGCTGAGCTCTCTGGAAGACAATGGGGACTTTATAAGGACCTGACTTCTTTATCCTGGGCCCAGTGTGTGCTCAGCTCTGGGAGGAGGAAGTGGGGAGCAGGAAAATGAGCCCTACCTCCTGCTCCAGGTTGGCAGTGTGTGGATGGGTAGGGGGCTCTACCCCACTATTTCCTTAAACATTGCTTCTAGTAGGGGCTTCACGCTTTGACTAAAGCTCGTAGTCCTTAAAGCAAGTGCAGCCCTAGTGGGTGGGGTATTTCAGGGGTTTTAGAAAAAACTACCGAGGGGGACCTGGGTGGCTCAGTCAGTTAGGTTAAGCTCAGATTTTGGTTTTGGCTCAGATCGTGATATTAGGGTTCTGGAATGGAGCCCAGAGTGGGGCTCTGCACAGGAGTCTGCTTGTCCCTCTCCCTTCTCCTCTGTTCTTACCCCCACCTCGTGCTCAAGTGCTCTGTCAAAAGTAAATAAATAAAATCCTAAAAAAAGAGAAGGAAAGAAAAACAAAACTAACAAGGGAAAAGTGAAAAGATTGCAAGATGCTATCAAAACATGTGGAAGACACTATGGGACATCTGGGTGGCTCAGTTGGTTAAGCGGCTGCCTTCGGCTCAGGTCATGATCCCAGAGTCCTGGGATCGAGTCCCACATCGTCCCACATCAGGCTCCTTGCTCAGCAGGGAGCCTGCTTCTCCCTCTGCCTCTGCCTGCCTCTCTGTCTGCCTGTGCTCACTCTCTCTCTCTCTCTCTAGTAAATTAAAACAAACAAACAAACAAAAAACATCTGGAAGACACTCATTTTCCCTTTCTTGGGATCTTTCACCAATGTTTAAGAACATTTTGTCAAGTCTATCTCAGGCCTGACGTAAACCATACCCATCATACAAAAAAAAAAAAGGTAAAATCATACAAAAAACTCACAAACTGGGCAAACTCTAGGGACAGAGCAGAAATTGGCATCCTTGACCAACTCCAGCTCCCCAAAGGGATTCCCACAGACAGCAGGAGGGAAATCGTGGGCCACAGAGATGCTGAAGGGGCTTATTTGGAAAATCAGAGCCCCCACTGATGGAGGGATCCAGGCAGGGCAAAGAAGGGAGGGGAAAAGTTGGAACTTCAGCGGCATCACTAATATCCCCAGTCTCTCCCCATCCCCTCCTTTTTTTTTTTTTTTTCAAGATTTTTATTTATTTATTTGACAGAGAGATACAGCTAGAGAAGGAACATAGCAGAGGGAGTGGGAGAGGGAGAAGCAGGTCCCCTGCAGATCATCCCCTGGCTTGATCCCAGGACCCTAGGATCATGACCTGAGGCAAAGGCTTAATGACTGAGCCACCCAGGCGCACCTCCCCCATTCCCTCCTTGCCCTCACCCTCCCCAGGACCAAGAAAATGGAGTCCCCGGGGCAGCTTGAAAGGAAGGAGAGATTCCCAGGGGCTCTGGGAAGTGAGGTCAGGGTTTGGAAGGCAGGACATTCCCAGTGGAACATATTCAAGACGCTTTGGGGCTGCAACCCTATAAATACATTCTTGTTTAAGATCTGATTTGTGGGTTTAGAAGACGGGCCATTAAAAAAATAAACAGTACTAATGATATTAATAATCAAGAGTGTCAGTAGTGTTGAAATTTTTCTGGAGCCCTTTCCTGAGTTGCCTAATGCCCAGAGAAGGAAAATAACAGTGTTTAGTCATAAATCACAGGATCAGTGCACATAGCTATCAAGATGATGAGCCAGGGCTTCTAAACTGGTTTTGTCCTGTGTGTGTGTGTGTGTGTGTGTGTGTGTGTGTGTGTGTCTTTTTTCTTTTTTTGCCTCTGCCTCTTTCTGATTTACAAAAACACTTCAAAGAGGTAGGACATGACATACCCGATCAGTGTTTATGTTTAAAAAATTGGCTTACTAAACATGCTGCGACGGGGAAACTGTTAAGCGCAGTGTTTTTGCCTTTATTCAATGATTGATTCATTCGACTGACTTTTATTGATTACCTGACTTTTACTGACTGCCTAGCCAAGGAGCTAGGACCTAAGATGAATGAACACTTTCCCTCCTCTTGAAAAAAAATGTTAACACAAAATGCAATGGAAGAGTTCTGATCACTGAAAATGTAACTAGAGACGGCTGCGTATTCACACAGACAGATACAAGATACTTTTTAAATTCTAAAAGGTAGTACAGTTGACCCTTGAACAACATGGCTTTGAACTGTGGGGGTCCACTTACATGAGGAATTTTTTACAGCACAACACTGTAAATAAATGTATTTTCTCTCCCTTATGATTTTCTTAATAACATTTTCTTCTCTCTCTCCCTTTATTGTGCTAATATAGCACATAACATATTCAACATACAAGATGCGTGTGACTCCACAGCTGATGTTATTGCTAAAGCTTAGAGACCAGTAGTTAAGTCTGGGGGAGTTAACAGTGGTACTCAGATTCTCAACCGCGTGGGGGTTGGCCCCCATCACCCCTGCACTGTGTGAGGCTCGATGGCACACCGTGCAAACTTGCATCTTGGGTTTGGTTTTTTGTTTTCCTTTTTACCATACAATATGCCCTGGAGGTCATTCTATCTAGTAGTTGTGCCATTTATTTTTTTTAAAGATTTTATTTATTTATTTGACAGAGA
>RCUC01132500.1:0-41965 GCA_003697995.1 Taxidea taxus jeffersonii | reverse complement strand
GGCTTCCCGGTGATGTCTTTGGGTCCTTGTGATGGCCATTTATAACCTTTTGGAGGCCCAGCCGGTTATTCAGGAGACTTATTCAGAAGACGGAATAAGATTGGCAGGGAGGAGCTCAAGATGCCACGTTTATCATCATTTAAAACTTGCACTCAGACTCTGACAGGGCTGTTCAGAGAGTCACTCTGTGTTTCGGGAAGTTTGCCTCCCGTCATTCCACGGCATCCAAGCTGCCTCTGCATGGACACCTGCCATTGTCTCAAGCGCCTGCCAGGCTGGCAGCAATCCAGACATATGTCTCCCTCCTAACACTCCAACACACCCAGTGGGACATTCTGAACATCCTGTCAAGTGTAGTTACAAATATTTCTACAGAAATTGGAATACAGATTTGATCTGTTTCACCCCGGAGTAAATGGCTGTCCTATGTCGGGAGATACTGGATTAGTGACTCTAAGGCCCTTTCATCTGGAAGAGTCTGAGATCTGATGACGAATTCTTGGCCAAAATGATTGAACGATGACACGAGACGCGCTCCCAAATGCAGCCCCGGTGCAGGGGATCTTACTCAGCAGGATTAGGCATCACTACCTCATCCAAGTGGTGTGAGCATGGCTGCTGACCAAGACATGGGCAAGGTGTCCCCGGTGTGAGCTGAGCAACTGTGTGTCTTTACTTTGAAACGACCCAGGAGATGAAGATCAGTCCTCTGGTGGTGTGGCACTTGAGACCCCCCTCAGTCTGGCCCCAACCTCCCTCTGCCTATCGGATGCTGTGGCTGCCTCCTCCCACACCTGTCCTCGTCCTCCCCACCTCTCACGACATCTGCTGCTTTCCTCTCCGCTAGTGACCTCTGCCTGCTGGTCGGTCCGCCCCTGGCACTGGACCTGCTGACCTGGTCGCTGTGCTGACCTCCGTGTCCAAGAGGACTTCCTCCTCCGCTGGTGGCTGGATCTGCTCCTGACGCTGCGGCTTCCAGGCCTCTTCCCCAACCTCTGCTGCATCCACCCTCCCTGCCCAGCATGGCCTGAGATGACACATTTTGCAAACATACTGCTATCATCTGGCCCATTTCCCTGTGTCCTGTCTTGGTTGTGTTTCCTCAGCTGGGGTCTTTGCTTCCCACATAACTGGTCCTCTCTCTCTTCTTGCAGCAGATTTCTCAAGGGCTTCCTTTTCCAGGAAGAGGGTCCTCTCACATCTGCCCTGGGTGAGCTCGGTTTTCTCTGCTCTTACTCTCTTACTCTCCATAACCATCTGTCTACTGACAGCGTTTGTATTTCACCGAAGGTTCCTATTGTATGACACTTCCCACGGACTGAATTGTGTCACCTCAAAATTCATCTGTGGGAGCCCTAATCCTAATGTGGTTGTATTTGGAGATAGGGCTTTTAGGATGTAATTAGAGTTAAATGAGGCTGTAAGGTGGGTCCCTAATCTCATATGAAAGGAAGAGAGAGGGAACCCAGTTTGCACACGTGCAGAGAGGAGAGGTCACATGAGCACATAAGAACATGGCTGTCTACAAGCTGGGAAGACAGCCCTCAGCACAGTCTGACCATAGCACCCTGATCTTGCGTTTCCACCTCCAGAAGGGTGAGAAAACACATTTCTGTTGTTTAAGCTCTTTAGTCTATGCTATCTTGTTAAGGAGGCTGGAGCCAACCAAAACAACACCTTTTAGCATGTCTGTGTCTTGTCTGCCTAGTGAACTCTGCATCCTAGGCCAGAATTGTTGTTTATAAACTCTGTTAAGTCGAAGTTTCATATGCCTAATGAATGATACATGTATGGTAAGTATAGAGATTGCTGGATATTTATAAACTGGGCACACGCATGTGACCAGCATCCATCTGGGTCAAGAACAGCACATTGCTAGCGTCTCTCCAGCCCTCTCTGTGCAGCCTTCCCACCTTTGCCAGCCCCAGGGTTGTCACCATCCTGTCTTCCAGATCATTTGCCTGGCTTTGTGCTTTATGTCCATAGAATCCCACCGCATGTGCTCTTTCGTGTCTGGCTTCCCCCCTCCCCTTGGCATTTTGTTTGTGAAATTCATCCCTATTCTTGTGCGTGGTTGTAGACTATTCATTCTCATTGCTGTCCAATAGTCCACCGTGGGAATATGCCACAATTTATTTATTTCTCCACTCTACGGCTGATGGGCTTTTGGGGAGCTCCCGGTCTTAGCCATTACAAGTAGAGCCGCCATGAGTATTCTAGCATGTGTTTTTTTGTAAACGTATGTATGTGTTTCTGCAGATTCTCTGCCTTATGGTGGGATTGCTCAGTCACAAGACGTATGGATGTTTTAGTGGGTATTGATGAACAGGTTGTCAAAGCAATTGAGCTTCTTCGTGCTCTTACCAGTCAAGTGTGAGAAGAGCTATTTTTTATTCACTTTTATGCCCTGGCATAGGGAGGAGTACATACAGGGTATTCAAGAAATGCTCACTGGATGAGTAGAGAGAAGGATTTTTTCAGGCAATAGTGGACCCAGGTGTATATGGATGAACAAAATAAGTAGGGTTACTCAGGATCTTAGCATCTGGTGTCAAAATATTCAGAAACCTCCCTGAGCCCCTGAAAAATTGTTCTGTTTGTTTGAGTCCTGGTTGCAGATGCAGTGGCCTCAATAACTCCTGGGTTTCTGGATTACTTCATTAAGCATTTGCAGTGGCATTCATCTGGAGAACTTCCCTAGCACTGCAATATAGAGAAGCGTGGCTCTTCCCTCCTGTCAGGTATTTCCACAGAATAACAAGCTGGAAGGAAGTTAGGGACCAGGAAGAATCAATAGATCACGCAGCTTCGGAGCCACATTCAGAGGATGACCAATGAAGTCCAGCTGCAGAGGGTCTGGTCCATTAGAGGGTTGCCCTGGGAAGGAGGGAAGTGAGAAGTGGTGGACAGGAGGGAGGCCCATTGCCTCAAGCAACTCTGACCTCCTGCATTGTCTACATAAACAATATGCCCCTTGGCAAAGTCCCTGTATCTCAGGAGAGAGAAGTAATGTGGGAGTTGCCAACCATGTGAGAAGCAGTCAGTTCAATCAAAGAATATTCAAGGTCTTGCAAGGAACCCCAGAAGATTTCCAATTCCACATGGCTGGCAGAGGGAGACTCCTAGGATCTCAACCTCCTCTTCAGGACACATACCAGATTTCATGCTCCTTTTAAAACCTGGAGGCCAGGAGAAGGGACCAGAAGCAGAGATACGGTCTGTGTAAAACAGAGCAGAGTGGCATCTTCACCTTCTTTGATATGGAATTTAAGTCCACATCAAGGTTTTAATATGCTTTATTTCTTCAGCAACTCTATTACATTGTTAATTTACGTGGAGTGTGTGGGGAGCTGAAAAACCAGTCCACTCCCTTATCTTCTCAATATAAATGGCTGTCTCAGTCTGTTTGAGCTGCCAAAATGAATGATCACAGACTGGATGGCTTACACAAGTATCTCACGCCAGTGGAGTCTGGGAAGTCCAAGATCAAGACACCGGCAATGTTGAAGTTAGTAAGACCCGATTCTTGGGTCATAGATGTCAGTTGTAGACCCCTCTGTGGCCCCTTTCATTAGGCACTAATTCATTCAGGAGGGTTCTACCCTCATGACCTGATCACCTCCCAATGACACACCTCCAAAACCATCACATTAAGGATTAGGCTTCCAGCATATGAATTTTGGGGGGACACAAACATCCAGTCCCTAACAGCTGCTACCTTTCCCAGTTGGCCTGTGGTGCACCTGCCATTGTTTTTAGCTTAATGGCAATACTTTATAATCATCTTCCTTTAATTTCATCTTAACGATTTCGGCCTGGGGTCTCAGTCTGTCCTTCAAAGTAGGTTACGTAGGGGCGCCTGGGTGGCTCAGTGGGTTAAAGCTCTGCCTTTGGCTCAGGTCATGATCCCAGGGTCCTGGGATTGAGCCCCGCATCAGGCTCTCTACTCAGCGGGGAGCTTGCTTCCCCCTCTCTCTCTGCCTGCCTCTCTGCCTACTTGTGATCTCTGTCAAATAAAATCTTTTAAAAAAAAGTAGGTTACGTAGGCTAAGGTAATTCCTGCTTATACTGTAGAACTCAGCTCAAATGTCCCTTCCTCCAGAAGATTTTCCCTGCACCTCCAGATTAGATCAAAGCTCCCGGCTCCATGCTTTTATGGCACTCTGTACATCTTCTTTTGTTCCTTATCACAACCCCTGTCTATAATTTATTGAGCGATGTGTTTGGTCTCTGGTTCTCATTTTTTACTCTCAGCCTCACAAGGATGGGCTTGTGCCAAGACTATGTCTTTCATGCACCACTTCATTCCTGTGGCTTAGCAAAGTGCTTGATACCTAGTGTGTCCTCATTAAAATGGAAGGGAGGGAAAGAAGGAAGAAGGGAAGGAGGGAGGGAGCATGAAGAGAAGGAAAGCTGTCCTAAAGCAACCTATGTTATTTATCCATTTATGTCTTCCCCCAACTCTCCAGGAGAAACGCTAATCGGTTCACCTTGCCAGCTGGATTGTAAGCAGCATGAGGGACCCTCCCATCAAGAAATTAGTGCTTTTCTTTAAAGCTCCTTCAATATGCTAACCAGCATTTTGTTCTCTGTCTTACCAGAAGCAACACAGGCTTGGCATAAGAAGAGCATTAACTACTCCTCCTAACTGTCAAACTCTAGTCCCACTAGTGCACCTGGGGCTGGGAAGAGGGGCTGGGGAACCACCTTGACTCTAGCTCTGCTGATAACCAGAGAGGTGCTCTTCACTACCCAGAGGTCTACCAAGAGTCTGCCATGACATGTCCTGCATCTCCACGTAACTGCCTTCCCAGTCCAGGGATGGGGAATGGAGAAATGATGTGGCTTGTTACAGGTTGAATTGAGTCCCCTAAGAAGATATGTTGAAATACTCATCCCTGGTGCTTATGCACCCAACCTTATTTAGAAATAAGGTCTTTACAGGTATAATCAGTTTAAGATGAGGCCATTGGGGTGGGCTTTAAACCCAAAGGACTGGTGTCCTTATATAAAGAGGAAAAACACTGTAGGGGAGAAAAAATTTTTTTTTCCTTTTACCCATTTTAGGTTCTTCCCCCAGTGTCCAGAAAATTAGACTGACAAAAAATTATCAAGAGAAAAGAAAACATAAGTTAATTAACATGTACATAGTACATACATGGGAACACCCAGTGATGAATAGCTCAAGAGGGTGCTTAGAACTTAGTCTTATCCTGAATCTTAACAAAAGAACCATAACTTTTCAGAGACATGACAAGACCATGGAAAAGGGCTCTGAGCTTTAGGAGCAGCAAATGGTGGACAGGCAAATATATAGAGGAACTAATGGCAGATAGGGTTAGTTAGTAATGTTTGCTATATAGATTCCTCTGGGGTGTGTCTGGACTGATAAGGGCCTAGAACTGTGGCTGATGATTAACTTCTGTTTCTCCAGGTAGAGAGGGGAGAAGGGGCACTTACAAATTTATGTCCTGCTTTTAGGCAAATAAGGAGGAGGGCAGAGAGCTTTTCTTCTCTCTGCTTCTCATTTGTCCTCGGCTCAAGAGAATCCTTAGGCCAAAGTGGCATATTTTGGGTACCATATTTTGCCACCCTCCAAGACCATGTGAACAGAGAGAGACACACAGGAGAAGTTCACATTCAGACAGAGGAAGAGATTGGAATGTTGCAGTTGCGAACCAAGGAGAACCAATGATCAATGGCTTCTATCAGAAGCTGAATGTTTGAACACAGCCCCCGTTCTCCCCATTCATATATTGAAGCCTTAGCCTCAGTACATGGCTATATTAGGACATGGGGCTTCTGAGGAAGAGATTAAGGTTAAATGAGGTCACAAGGGTGGGACCCCAGTCCTATAGGATTAATATCCTTGTAAGAAGAGACACTAGAGAGTTTTCTCTCTACGTATATCTTTTTGTCTGTTTGTGCACTTGCTCAAAAGAAAGACCACATGAGGACAGAGCAGCCCTCTACGGGTCAAGAAGAGAGCTGTCACCCAAAGCTGAACCCTGCCAGAGCCTTGATCTTGGAACTTACAGCCTCCTGGTCTATGAGAAAACAAATGTCTCTTGTGTAAGACCCATAGGCTTTGGAATTTTGTTAGGGCAGCTGGCACGGCCTAAGACAGCTCTCATTTAAAGAAAGGGTTCTATGGCCCAGAGTAAAAGCTAGAATGCTCTGCCACCATCTAAGCCATCCATTCTGGAAATGCAAGGTAGACTTGGGAAAGACCAGACAAGTTGTTAGTTGATAGGACTGGGACTAATTCCCATTCTATAAATGTCCTCTCTAAGAATGTTAATCTTATTATGAATGAGAATGATCTTCTTGTTATTAAAACAAGGGATGACAACTTTGCTGGGTAGAAACTGAAGCATAGATATTGATTAGGAGGACCATGCTTGGGGGCCTACTGGAGAAGCACATAGAAGGGGCAGTGAGAACCAGGGCAGGGAGGGTTGAGAAGGGTGAATGGGATTTTTGTTGCACAGGATATTTGGGCTGTTTGGGAAACTTGAACGAAGGGAGTGTTTTGAAACAGAAGCTCAGGGGCGTCTGGGTGGCTCAGTGGGTTAAGCCTCTGCCTTCAGTTCAGGTCATGATCCCGGGGTCCTGGGATCGAGCCCCACATCGGGCTCTCTGCTCAGCAGGGAGCCTGCTTCCCCCACCTCTCTCTGCTTGCCTCTTTGCCTACTTGTGATCTCTCTCTGTCAAATAAATAAATAAAATTAAAAAAAAAAAAAAGAAACATAAGCTCAGTGTAATTCAATCCAAGATTCCAAGTCCTAATCCAACTATGGAAAAAGAATGGGATCTTGGGCTGGGCTGGGAGAAAGTAACAGAGAGTGGGTGCTCCCTGAGCCTCATATTCAGGATTAGAGACTCCCAGTTGTTAATGAGCACCTTGGTTCTGGAAAGCTCTAGCAAAACTGGATGTCGAGCAGTTGAGCCTGTGTCTAAGAGGTTTCTTTTTTCCTTTCTTTTTTTTTAAAGATTGTATTTATTTATTTGACAGAGATCACAAGTAGGCAGAGAGACAGGCAGAGAAAGAGGAGGAAGCAGGCTTCCGGCTGAGCAGAGAGCCCGATGCGGGGCTCGATCCCAAGATCCTGGGATCCTGACCCGAGCTGAAAGCAGAGGCTTTAACCCACTGAGCCACCCAGGCGCCCCGAGGAATGGGTTTTAAAAACAGGTGATTATGAACTAAAGGAGTCAGAGGTGAGGACACGGATTCCAGGGACACAAAGACTGGTTGACCCAGGGAAAAAGTTACTGGTTTTGCGGTTGAGGACAGAGGTGGGAGGATATGGCAGCATGTGGCTCTCCCTAGAGGTTGTCTGGAAGCTCATTTGGTGCTCAGTTTGGGGGGATTAGGAGCAATTCTGCCTGAGGCAGAGGGTTGGACCAGATGACCTCTCCAGATTCCTTCTTTTCTAATGATTCCAGGAAGACATTTCTCATTGTCTTGACAGTCCTGAAATGCCTTTTCTTAATGGGGAATTTATCTGCTGAATTCAATGGAACTGTTGCCTTTGTATTTTGTACAAGCACCTGCCCTGGGGCCATGGTTACATTTTAAATAAATGAAATAAATCAATAAATATGATACACCTCACTTTAATCATTACATAATGCAAAAAATTATGATAATGCCACATTAAGTTGCAAATTAAGACATGCAAAAGAAGGAAATGTGCAAATGACTGTTCTGCCAGCAATATGAACTCCCCCTGCCTTGTGCTGTGTTATAATAAAGTCTATGTTTATATCTGTCTACCTAGCAGCCTCCTGTTCAGCACGGGCCAATTGCGGGGGGGGGGGGATTATTGCCATCATAAACCTTAACTTTTGTGTCTGATGTCTTGTAAATGTGCTGTCTTAAATGAGCATTAGCCTGGCTCCTGCCAGCAGGAGAGAAGGGTGTGACAGTTGGGGCACAGGCTTTGAGCAAGCTCGCCTGGCTTGGGAATCCCAGTTCTGTCTCTGAGCAACTATGTAAAGTTTCCCATTCATTCAGCTCTCTGGACTTCTGTTTCCTCAACTGTAATATGCAAGTGAAAAGCATGGATAAAAAAACCTGTCCCCAGCGTTCTGGATCTTTGCCTTCCCCACCTTCCCTGACGCTACTGAGCAGGGCAATCGCGTTTGAATGCGTTTTATGGTGTTTCATTTATAATTTCATTTGGAAAAGAAGGGCTGTGCTGCTCCAAACAATTGGCCATCACCGTTCTAGTCCTAATTTTACGGAAAAGGAAGATAAGAGAGGTGAAGTAACTTGCCCAAGATCACACAGCTGTTTATTCTCAAAGAGACCTCCACCCCAGGCCACAACTTGCTCCCAGGCCGGTGGCTTCCCACTGACCTTGCTTTTGCCCACTTAGGAAAGCTGCCTGCAGGCCCTGATGCAGAAGCACAGGCTGGATGGCTGGGTACAAGGCACAGCAGGTCCCCAGAGCGACAAGGGCGGACGGGAACATCAGACGTGCTGGAGTTAGGTGGTCGCAAATTCCCGCTCTGTCTCTTGCTCCCCTGTGACCTTGAACCATTTTGAATCTCAGTTTCTTTTTCCGTAAAATAGTGGAAGAGAATCCAGTGAAACAATCTATCTCAAACGCCCTCCCTAGCTCCCAGCTCCTCCTAGGGGGGGAACAAATGTCAGCCGAGTTTTCAAAAGAGCTGCTCCAATTTAAAGAAAGACTGTGTTGCCTCAGTTTCCCCTGAGCTGCCTCAAGAATGTCATTATTGAAATTCCGTCAATCGTGATGCATTTAAATGGGTTAAGCATTTTCCTTTCCCCACCAAAAACCTTACTTCTTTTCACTTGCAGAGAACCTGAAAGCCCCTTCCTTTCCTGGCTCCACATTCCCACTGCCTAGCTGGTTAAGTAAAAATGCATGACTCTTCACAATCTGCCAACGTTCCTCATGGGGCGATTCCGAGTTGACTTAGTATTATTAGCAGTGCGATCATTTTCATATTACAGGAGAGGCTGGGGCAGGAGGGATGTGCTGGGTCCATGGGGAAATGGTCTGGGCTGGGGGACAAGGAGAGGTTCATACAGGCCAAAAGGAATGTTGAAGCCCAAGGTTTGGGGCACCACAATTTTGCCAAAGGTGGGACCAGCAAAACCAGACCTCGGAGCCTTACCAAGATCCACAAGGGCCCAGGAGGAGAGGATGACGATGGTGATGTTTATTGCTTCCTTACTTCTTCTGGAAACCCATTGGTGCCAGGGCCCGGAGATTTCGTGTCCCAGGACTGGCATTATATGGGATCAGGCTGGTGAAAATGTAGGAAGTTTTTCCTGTTTGTTTTGCTCAAAAGCTGCTGAGTGGGGTTCATAATCACACTGGGGCTGCACCCCAAGGATCCTCATGGTTTATGGACTCCATTTTCTGTGAAGAAAGGGAGGGGGCAGGATTGGGGAGGCGACTTTCCTTTTCCTATGAGTATGGGGAAGAGTATGAAATTCACAGCCATACCAAGAAATGAGGCTTTTGCGGGCAGAGTCAGGCACCTAAGGTGATGCCAAAAAAATGGGAGAAGCACCACCTGTGTCTTGGGAATGTGTGCTGAGCTGGGTCCTGTCCTGTCCTATCTGCTCCACAGCAGGGATTTGTTGGGTGCTAGTTAAATGTCCCCAAAGTGTGTTAGGACGAAACAGTTTTGATAAAACGACGCTGCTGTTCCTTTTCCAAAGCTGCCAGCACGTCCTCCGAGGTGGCCACTCTCCCATTCCAGGCATCCGGGAGGGCTTTACGTGCAGGGAATCCAGGCTGCCGACTGACCTTGTGTATCCTGGTGTGAATGGGAGTTGCTGGGTCCCTCTTTTCACTCATCTGTACCTCCAAACAGATCTGTCCCTCTTTTCACTCATCTGTACCTCCAAACAGATCTCTTTTAGGGGTGACCACAATCCAACTACCTGCTCTGGGTCATTCACTATGCAAGACTCTTTTTTGGGTCCTTGAATGATGGAATATTTCAAAAGTGCAGGAAAGTACAAAAAGGATAAACTCTTAAAACCTGCTCAGAATTAACAAGTTAACCTTTGCTCATATTGGTATCAGATTTTTCTTTTCTTTTTTAAAGCTACTGGAAACCTCATATATACACTTAAAGTCCTCTTAGAACTTTCTCTAACATGTGACCTCACTTAGCTCTTATCACAACCCATTGGCTTTAATAATGTGGCCTTGTCCTCCCCTTCTTCAAAATCATAAAGTGAGAGTCTGAGAGAAAAGTGTAAATGTATCTATTGCTCAGAAGAGAGAGTTCGAGCCCTTAGACTTGGGCCCAGCTCACCTCTCAGGTTCATACCTTTCAACTTTCCTACTTTTCCAGTTCTTTGCCCAGGAAGGAAGAAAGCCTATATTCTCCAGATTTTAGCAGGACCCCAAAGGAAACAGCTAGCAGCTAGCAGACAAAGAATTTTGTTGTGGTGGAGAGGAGGGGAACACGAGAGTCTTCCATGCCTGGGAAGTTATGCTGCCCCTGCTCTCTGGTTTCTATCACAAACCGTTTATGAGAAACTAGGCGAGATGGGAACCTCAAAGTTAGACAGAGCCCAAGCATGTGTGCTTGTTACAGCTTGTCTCTTTCTTTTAGGGAAATGTACAGGAGGGAACTAGAATCATTTAGTGGGCAAAGGGGAAACTGGCAGGTTGGTTTCTGCAGTGTTTCTCTACAGCTTTTGTGCAAGAATGGCCACCCACACCACTGTGTCTGCCAAGATGATCCAATGGACTTTGGGTTCATGCTTCCTCATTCTGAAGCCCTGTGAGTGGGTGGTGAGAGGCCCTCTGAGTAGAGGTCCAGTGCCAGGACATCTCGGGCTGCTTCTGAACTCAGCACTGTTATCAAAGCCATCCTCCCAATGACACCATCCTTAGACTTGTGTCTTTTTGTCCTCTTGCTTGTTGCCAGCGGCTCCAGGCATCAGCAATATTCAAGGATGGGGCAAGAAGTGGTTAGAGATAAGGGATTAACAAAAGGGCAGTGTTTTCTTCTCTTACATGGAAAAAAATTCTCTAGAAATCTCTCAGAAGACTTCTTTTTATGTTTCATTATGGGTCACAAGATCACTCCTTGCTGCAAGGAAGGCTGGGAAAGTGAACTTATATTTTTTCCTCTAGTGTTAATGCTGTATGTTTGTGTCCTTCCCATGCCCCCAAATTCATATGTTAAAGCCCTTACTCCCAAATGTGATGGTATGAGAAAGTGGAACTTATGGTAGGTAATTAAATTTAAATGAGGTCATGAAGGTGGGGCCCTTATGATGGGATTAGTGCCCTCACAAAAGGAGGAAGACAGACTGGAACTCATTGCCATTTGAGGACACAGCAAATCATAGAGAAGACTCCCACCAGAACCCAACCATGTTGGCACCCTGATCATGGACTTCCAGCTTTCAGGACTGTGAGAAAATAAATCTCTGTTGGTTAAGCAGCACCCCAGTCTATTGTATTTTGTTATAGCAGCTGAACTGACTCTTGCATCCGGTAAATGTCTTTTTGTAGACACTGGAGTGGGGACAAGCAAGGAGAAAGGGGCTAGGAGTTATTTTAGGTCTGAAAGATTCTGTGGAAATCATTTTCTGGAGGCTTGTACAGAATGGGATGGTCTAGGTCAATGGTCTAAACCTTTCTTCTGGCCCCCTGGGAGCTTGTTAAAAATGCAAATGCATGGGTACTCCTTGTGCAATCAGAATCTCAGGGAGCAGGGCCCGGGATCCTGCATTTACTGTCTTCCTTCCACCCCTTAGGTGATTCAGAGGCAGTGAGATCCACAGCATTTGGGGCTGGGAGCTGTTGACTCAGGGCAGTGGAATGTGGTGAAGAAGTCTGTGGCCGTTGTGCAGCAGACCAGTTGCCTGGCTCTGTAGAGCCTCATGGCCTGCCTGGAGCACAGAGGTGCTGTGTCCTTTCGACCAGAGCCAAGGCCTTCCATAAATGGGTTCCGTGCTGCTTCCCTAGTTTTATCTCTGTGCTCTTGCACTCACTGGCCTTGACTGTTTTCACCTTTGTGCCTTCCTGCCTTGGCTCACATTATTCCTCCTTCCCTTCCTTCTTTCCTTCCTTCCTTCCTTCCTTCCTCAAAAAATGTTTACTAATGGCTAACACTTTTCCTCTAGCCTTGACCATCTATCCCCAGCCTTTCTGCTTATCTACATCCTTTCTAGTTGCTGCTTCTTCATATTTTTTTAAAGTACTTTTATTTATTTATTTCTGTGAAAGAGAGAGAGAGAGAGAGCATACATGCATGAGAGGGGGGAAGGGCAGAGAGAGAAGCAGGCTCTCTGGTGAGCAGGGAGCCCAATGTGGGACCCGATCCCAGTATCCTGGAATCAAGACCTGAGCCAAAGGCAGATGCTTACCTGACTGAGCCACCCAGGTGCCATCTTCTTCATCTTTTAAAAAAATATTTGTTTCAATTTTTATTTTCTTTAGATTAAAGATATTTGGTTACACTGTTTATAGAAGTTCAAAAGTTACTTAGATTTTTAAAATCCTTCTTCAGCCTCCTTATCAAATTTTGTTTTAATTGAGATATAACTGACATATCAGATTATATTAGTTTCAGGAGTACAACATAATGATTCAGTGTTTGTGTATATTGTAAAATGATCACCATGACAAGTCTAGTTAACATATGTCATCACACATAGTTATTCACCACCTCCCCCACCTGGTTCCTTCTTAAAGTTGATATGGTCATCTCCCCACCACCACCCTTTCCTCTATGATTATTTTCTATCATTAGCTTTAAGCTCACAACAGCACCATTTTTATTCCACACTAGGCAACTCTTGATTGATCATCTCTATTGCCCAGGGAATGTTCCAGATGGTAAGAACATAGAAATCAAAGAGACACAGAGCACAGACCCTCAGAGTAGTTTACAGTCTAGTCTGGATTTGGTCTTTTTCTACAAGTGTATTTTAGAAATTGTACAAAGTAGTACATTGCTGTAAAAAATTCTGACGGGATGCCTGGGTGGCTCATTTGGTTAAGCGGCTGCCTTCGGCTCAGGTCATGATGCCAGCGTCCTGGGATCGAGTCCCACATTGGGCTCCTTGCTTAGCAGTGAGCCTGCTTCTCCCTCTGCCTCTGCCTTCCACTCTATCTGCCTGTGCTCACTCTCTCTGACAAATAAATAAATAAAATCTTTAAAAAAAATTCTGACAGGAGAGTCTAACAAGTGAAAAGCAAAAGCACAACTCTGTGAAGCTTCAGGCTAGTGAGCTGGTGGAGGGGCTGGGAGGTGGGCACACCTGGAGGGGCACGGAAGCTCCACCCCTGCCACACACCTTGTCCTGTGCATCTCTTCCTTCTGGTTGGTCCTGAGATATTGCCTTATTAAAATATAATAAAATAAAAAATATATATTTTATATATATAATAAAATAAAATAAAATATAATAAACTGTTGATCTAATGACATGATTATCTATGTAAAGAACCTTGAAGAATCCAGGAAAAATCTTCTGGAACTAAGAAGAACTAGAAAAAGAAGAATATGCAAGACCCAGAGTTAGCAGAAGGATGGAAATAACAATGACCAGAATAGAAACAAATGGAACAGAGACCAGAAAAATGGTAGAAAAGATCAACAGAACTAAGAGGTGATTTTTTAAGAAAGATAAACAGAATTGACAGAGCTTTAGTGAGTCTAAGGGGGGAATAAAAACCTCAAATAGATAAAATCAGAAATGAAAGAGGAGACATTACAACTGACACCACAGGAATACAAAGGACCCTAAGAGACAAGCTGAACAATTCTACACCAACAAGTTGGACGACCTGGAAGAAATGGGCAAATTCCCAGAAACATACAACCTAGGAAGACTGAATTGTGAAGAAATAGAAAATCTGAACAGACCAGTAAGAAGTCATCAAAAACTCTTCAACAAAGTAAAGCCCAGGATCATGACAGCTTTTCTGATAAATTCTATGAAATGCTTAAAGAATTAATACTGATCCTTCTCAGACTCTTTGGAAAAAATTGAAGAGCAGGGAACATTACCACACTCATTTACCCCGATACCAAAGTCAGACAAGGACACCATGAGACAAGAAAATTACAGGCCAATATCCCTGATGAATATGGATCTAAGAAAGTAGTTCTTAATTGTTCTCACCACACACACACACACACACACACACACACACACACACACACACAGAGGAAACTAGGTGAGGTGATGGATGTGTTAATTAACCTGCTTGTGGTAGTCATATCAGAAAGCATACATATATCACATTGCCATATTGTACACTTGAAATATATACAGTTTTATTTGTCAGTTATACCTCGCTGAAGCTGGAGGGAAAAAGAACAACTTGGTTCTTCTTTTCTCTCCTCCTGTTTCCATTCTCCAGAGGTAACCGGGGACACCAGTGTCTTGTGTGTCTCTTTCAGAAACATTCCACACTTTTGCCTTTTTTTCCCTGATGGTTTTATGTGTGAGTTCTGATCTCCCAGTTGGGGACAAACATCCAGACAAAGGCACTTAGTTGGGCACACGGGAGGTACACGGTATGAATAGAGTGTCAGGAAATTCAGAGACAGAACATTCTTTGGGGACCTGTACAGATCGCTCAGTATTTCTTGTGTGTGGCTTTTTGCCCCACCTAGGGGGCAAGTCCCTGGAGGGCAGGGCCCCTCAGACTGTCATTGGATTCCTCTTCTAGGCCTATGGTTCTTCTGGGTTGGCCCCCACCCCCTCCCTGCACGCTTGGGCCAGAGCTCTAGGGTAGGTCCCAGGAGCTGGAGACATTCCCTGGCTGGAGCAGCGGCAGCCCTGGCACCATCAGCTTCCCCCTGACCAGCCACTTATAGCACTTCACTTGGATTTTCCAAGGAGTCCCAGAGACCAAACATCTTTGCTGGCACAATGCAGCTTGTAAGAAATGCAGGGGGCCTGTTGATGTGGTGTTTGGTGGGCACCCAAAGCGGGAGGCTGAGCTGTCAGAATGAGAGAGACGGAGAGGGAGCAGGGGAGAGCAGGAGTATCAGAATGAGTGATGTGCAATGTTTGGGGGTCAGAGCATTACAAAATGATTCTTGTTAATTACTTAGAGCCAGCCATCTATCGTATGGCAGGCGTGGACAAGGGGATGGGATGTCTGTTCTCTCTGAGCCACAGAGAGAGGGAAGGGCGGGTGGTCGTGGGTGGGTCTTTGGATGGTGATTCCGTGGACGGACCCATCGCGGGAATCCCTGACTGGAGGAGACCCAGACCAAGCAGGGCTCCCTATTTTTTGGGACTTCTGGCCTTCCATGTCACAGTGGTCCTCGGCATTGTATAGGCAGAAGACAAAGGAAAATCACCCTCAACGATAAGATCTAAGACAAGATCATATCTGTCTTATATATAAGGTGTCGAGGAGAACGAGAACAGAAGCAGCTCTACTTAGGGAGCACACGGAGTAGAGGCAGTAGGACTGCCTGGTGAGCGGTGCGGGGCCTGGAGTCCGACATCCTGGGGCTGGGCCTGGCCTGTCGATGGAGAGCTGCGTCCCTGGACAGAAGGACTGATCTCTTCCAGCCTCGGTTTTCTCATCTGTGAAGTGGGATAAAGCTAGGAGCTGCCGTGAGGACTCCTAGAGGTGATGCCTATGGAGTGCCCAGCACAGAGACGGCAGGTGGACGTTATGCTGACCACGTGCGCCCTACTTGGGTGGTCCCCAGTTCACACAGTGGACTCTAAAGGGAAGCAGTGGCAAGCTCTGGCCTTACCCAGAGGCTTCGTGTGGGGGAAACCCTGTGTTCTGGGAAAGGAACGCTGGACAGAGAGTGGACAGAGGCTGTGCCCAGGAGCCAGCCGGGCGGGGAGTGAGTGGCTCCTGGCTAGGTGCTGGGCGCTGCTGGCTTGTGCACCATAGTCCTTCCCTCGGGCCGTTCCAATCGCTGTCTCCACTGGGGACTGACCCGGTGGAACTTGGAAGGAATCTGAACACCCTGGAAAGCAAACCAACAGGCCCCACCCAGCAAAGGCACACAGGGGAGTAGACAGGCCACTGGCTCCAGGAATCTGGAGGCTCCCCTGTGACTCCTGCTCTGATGCTGCTCATGACATTTCCTTCTGGGGGCCTTGGTTTCTTATATCCTTAGCTTGACAGAGGCCGACTGGTCAGCACTTTCCGACATTGGCTGGTGATGGCTGGCAGATGCCACAAGCTGATGTGACAGGATTGTGGAGTTCCCGGGGCCGGGCAGCATCTGGAGAGGGAGGCCTGGCTTCTGCAAGCACCGCCAAGAGGCGCAGTCTGCGTTCCCACTCCCGGGTGCTCTCATTTGGCCTCCCTCTTGCAAGGGCACCCTGTCCCTGGATCCTTCACAATCTGCCCCGAATAGAACGCAGGACACCCCTTCCTCGCTCACCCTCCCATGGCTGCCTGGAGCCTCCGCTGTGTGGACTGTGGATGTTTAATCCTGCCCGGGACCGCTGGTAGTGTTTCCAGAGCCTCTGCGCCTTCGTTCCAACCATGCATTGGTGCTCTGTGCTGGAACACAAGTCCCTGGAGGGTTAGCCTACGGGGTGGCCTATGGGGTAGAAGCCACGAGCCGCTGAGTCCCCACGGGAGCATCTAGTGTGGGCTGAAGGTCAGAGACCTGTGGGGGCGAATCCCTTGCCCAGTGGCCTCTCCCCTTCTGGGGGTGACTCAGATGGCGTCCTCTGTGGGATCCCTCTGCTGGGTTCGAGCCCTTGTGTTGAGAGGAGGGGGCGCGTCCAGCTGTGACTGCAGGGCCAGGTGGGTACATAGTGGGTGCTCTGCAAAGGCTCATGGGAGAAGGAATGAAGGAGTGGCCTTTGTGGCTCAATGAACTCACACACTCGGTGGGGCAACGAGGGAGCAAGACCGTCGGATGTTCACAGAGCACTTAGGAAAGGTCAGGAATTTTCCTGAGTGGGTTTGATGTGTTAAATCATTTAACCCTAACGATAATTCTAGGAGGCAAATGATGTCATTACTCCCACTTTACTGATGAAGAATTAGAGGCACAGAGTAGTCCAGATCAAAAGCTGCACAGCCAGCCGGTGGTCCAACTGGAGATCTTGCCTAGGGCAGTCTGGCTCAAGCATTCATGGGCCTCATCGCTGGGCTATTTGGAACGAGGGTGGGCTTCACAGTCCAACATGCCTCTGAAAATGGGCACAGGTGAGTGAGCACGGAGAGGGACCTGGGGACTTAAGTGTAATCCTGGGGTCAAGAAGTTGCCCGAACACACTTCTGTGTCATCTGTCTGCTGAGATGTCACTCCCTCTGGGGCAGAGAGACCCAGTTTGCTCATAGTTCTTCATCTGCTCGAGGACTTCAGTGGCATTTTCAGGGATGGCGGGGGAGGTGTTCGTGGTTTTATCTCCCTCCTCCTGGCTTAGTCTCCAGCCGATCCCGAGTGCCTCCCCCGCGGATAGCTGATTTTCCTTACGGGAGGTTTGGCACCTGTGGGGGACACTCCGCACATGCTGTCCTCAAGCCGGACCATCCTTCCCCCTCTGTGTGCCTCGTCCTGGGTTGGGCTCGAGAGGGTGCAACAGGGGATGCCCCAAGTGTGGGTTCGGCACAAAATAATTTTCTGACTTACTTTGGCGAGAGATGAATGAGTTGTTCGAGACCATAAAATCAGGTGCCACCGGGTGATATGGTCTCTGTAAGTGTGAGAAGGAATTCAGAGGGGAGAGATGAAGGCAAAGTAAAGCCAGTGGGAGTTAGGAGATGTGTGGTCCAGTCCCAGAGACTAGCTCCGCATGCTGTGTGACCTTGGGTCACTTCCTTCCCCTCTCTGGGCTCAGTTCACTGAGCAATAAAACAAGGAGATAGTCTAAACTATACTGTTAGCTTTAACTTTAATAATTGTAGGGCACCTGGGTGGCTCAGTCCTTTGAGCGTCCGACCCTTGATTTTGGCTCAGGACATGGTCTCATGGTCACGAGACTGAGCCCCATGTTGGGCTCCTTGCTCTGCTGTGGGGCAGCAGCGGGGGGGGGTGGTCTGCTTGGAAGTCACTCTCTCTCCCTCTGCCCCTCCTCCCACTCGTGCTGTCTCTCAAATAAATAAATAAATCTTTAAAAGTAAAGTAAAATAAAATTTAATAATTGTAAGACTTCCTGAGATGAAGGGCAACTTGAGATTTGTCCATATATGTGGAGGCTTTGAATGGAGGCTAGAAGACCTGGTAAGGACTTTCTCCAAGTCCTCTTCAGCAGCCCCCAGCACTGTCCTTGGGCCCTGTCTCCTCATCGGGACTGTCCCCTCCTCTTGCTTCCACACTACTCCCCGGATTGGCCCAGGGCTTTCTCCTCCCTCCTTTTCCTCTTTCAAGCCTAGGTTGTTCCAGTATTTGTAACAGGTTCTCTGCTTCCCTCAGATACCACCTAGTCAAACTAAGCCTATTTCCCTCCCTCGTGATTTCTTTCCTCCACCATTAGTCCTTCCTCCCCTCCCCACCCCCGCTCTCCCTTTCCCAGAACCTTGGCTCCAGCTTATCCATCTTCCCAGTGTGCGGCTGGTCGGGGCCCTCCCCTCCCAGTGCGTTCGGGGGACAGGTGCTGTGGGGACGCCTACATGGAGAGAATGAGATGCTCCTCCCTCCCTGGGTACAGGAAGGATAATGATGAGCGCTTCCCTCCCAAGGCATGATGAGAATTGGTGAGCTAATGCCCATAAAGTATTATAATTACTCCGTGGAGTCATCTGATCAAGCGAGGAGGAGCTGGGCATCTGGCTCGAATTTACTTCGAGCTGGAGAACTCAGGCAGAAGCAGCGGCCTCATTATTTTTCTTTTGGCCCCAAACACTTACCCCAATGCCGGGCAGCATTTCTTAGAGGAGACTGACACTGCAGCTCGAGAGAGAAATACACCCAATTCTTGATTCAGGAGACCCGTGTCTGGTGGGTTCATTCCAGGTATGCTTGTCGCTGGCCCCCTCGTCCCCCGCCAACCTCTGATGAATTAGGAAACAGGTTCTGAGCCCTTCCCTACGTAACCTGGGCCACGCAGCGGGTTGGTAGTGGGTCTGGGAGGAGAAACTTCATTTCCTTATTCCCAACGTGTGCCACTTCCCACTTCCTTCCTCCCTTTTCTTTCCTTGCATGTGTATTTATTAGGGTACCTTGTATGCAATTCTGCCCTGGGCAGGACACCAGGTCTCCTCTTTTGGGTGTCCCTCCAGCAGGGAAAGAAGTGACTTGCAACCTAGAAGTCCGTGGCACGGAGGCAGGTGTTCCATTAACAGAGTCGCTGTCCTCGCTTCAGGTGCGCCCACCAGCCATCTCTCCATCCATCTCGTTCGAGCCTCCACCTTGCCTAGTCCTGCTCTTCTACATCTTTGCCCATGTGGTTCCTCCTTCCACAAATCTCTTCCTTCCACATATCCACCGAGACACAACCTCCTCCTTTCAAAAACCTCAAAGCATACCCTCCCCTCCCCCAAACTCACTGAGAGGCATTTCATCCCGGATCCCGCTGACATGGGACCACATTGTTCTGTTCACTGTCTCTATCCCCCAGGATCCTTGGGCTCACTGATGTCCAGATTCGCACTGCGGACAGATACATTGCTTTATGCGGTGGGCTTGATGGGGAAGATCGTACCCTTTGCTTCACTTGCTTAGCACTCTAAGGCCGGCACCAAACCCCTTCAGCTCGTCCTGGTGTCGCCCCACAGGAGCCCCAGCCTCTGGCTGTGTTGCTTCTACCAGATCTGCACCCCCTTACACCAAAGTTACAAATGGGCACCCTCTATAACAGACCCATGTCAGGATCACTGCTCTGACCCTGCTCAGTGCCGGCCTCCCTGTGAATCCAGCTGCCTTCCCCCAACCATGAACTTGAGTGTTGGAAATACTGACTACGCTGACCCTGCAGATATCTCTCCCCTCAGATCTCCTTGAGCATTCCAGCTTTGTCTCTTTTTAAACATGTTAGCCTCATTTCTGTCTTTGGAGTGCAACACCTTGAAAGTAGAGGTCATGATTATAAGAGAATCTCAGTAAACCTCAGGAAATATTTGTTGATGAATTGCCTGGCTGATATCACTAGCCACGAATCTAATTTCTGGATTTCGGTGTTGGGTCTATTGCCGCGTTGGCAGCTGAAGTCACAGGTTTTGGTTGGGCCTTGGGTGGAAAGGTCATGGACTCTGGTTCTGGAATGGGGGTGAACCAGAGAATTAAAAAAAAAAAAAAGGTGTCTGGCAACACTCTAGGCTTGAGTTAATGCCTGTAATTCTGGCCCTGCTGTAACTGTTATGAGGAATAGTCATTTGTTAAGGTACATGAGCCTTGTACTTCCTGAGGAGTCTCAGGCTGCTCAAATATTGAACTTGTAAACCTAAGCACCTTGTCTCTCACTGGCAGGCATAACGACTAGGGGAGAAAACAGCTTCAGTTCAAATGAATACATGTTCATTACTGATTATGGGCATAAAAGCATGACCCTGAAGAAGAAATTTATAAAGTGATGTCCCTACTTTGTACAATTTGCCCCAAATTCCCTCTCTCATTTCTCTGGCCTCTGCTTCCTCGCCTACTTCTGCATCCTCCTCTGTCTGACCATGGGAAAGCCTTCTGCTGACTTCTCAGGAGTCACAATGCTGACAGGTGGAAGCTACGGATTTATCCAGAAACATTATAGGCACACACAGATTCACAAATAGTAGAAATGAGGTAAGTTCTCGAAGACATCGGCCTGGGGCCACGAAGGTCTTGAGTGGAAAAGGCGCTTTTGTGAGATGGTCTGATGTCAGGCTTACCACTAGATACACTCTTGACTAGAAAGAACGTTCTACATCCGTGACAGAGATCCCTGGTGGGCAGGCCCCCGCCTGGAAGGGCAGCTGCTTTTGGCTACCTGGCGCCAAGCCGCCCTTCCTCTGGGGTCCCCCGCCAGGCCCTCGACTGGCCAGGGAGGGCTTGTGCCCAGTGTCTGGTCGGCCTCCACACCAGTGCTGGTGGGAGGCAGCGGTCTGTTCCGGAGGTGGGGGGCCCTGAGCCACATCCAGCTTCCTGTCTCTTTTTCTTTTGTTAAAGCCAAATGAAACAATGTAATTAGCTTGTTACAATTAAAGTGACTCGACTGGATAAATTGTAATCACCCAGAATCAAGTCAGGCATCCCTGCAGGTCCCGGACATCGCAGCTGAGCTGCCTCATTTGCATAATTAAAATATACAAATGATAATGGATTTTGTACTCAATTTCCAGCGGCTGTGAATTTGAGAAACTCTGAAATTAGAATAACAGAGATGAAGCCCGCCTTGAGGTAATGGGGATGACAAGTTTTGACAGTAGGGGTGTTTATAACACTAGTTTCTCGCTACAAAATAAATAAGTGCAAAAAAGATTAGAGAGTGATATTAGTTAATAGCTCCACGGGCAGTGGGAAGTGTAGATAGACTATGATTACCTCTGTGAATTTACGCTGTCTTTTTTTTTTTTCCTGACAAGCTCTCGCCTAACCTTAGGGGATACCATCCCCCTGATTATGAGAAATTGAGAATGAATTAAATGCATAAAAAGGGTTGTCACAGATCGACTCACCAAAGGAAAAGAAGAGAAATGAAATTAGTCTTGCCGCTCTTGCTTCCAGCTAGGGGTGGAATGAAGGCAAAGTGTGCCGAAGGAAGCAGAGAGAGGGTGAGAGGGTAAGGAGGGGCTGGGATAGTCGGGGAAGGAGGGGGTGCAGAGGGCAGAAGTCAGGGGTGCAGGCAGAACTCAACATTGGAGGAACAAGAGGATAAAGTTACTATGGAGTGAGATTTGAGAGTCTTTGAAAGACCTTCTATTCAAAATACACTCTGTAGAGGGTACCCAAAATTCCAGTGGACCACACCATTAATATAAACACTTTGTTCTCTGCCAATATACTGAACTTGAACATCCAAATAAGGTTATTCCTTTTCTTACTATAAAATGCCAAGAGGACAGGAGCTGGGCTCATCCTAGTCATCTGGTATTCCCAGGACCCAGCGTATAGTAGATATTACATATTTATTGAATGAATACATGAATGAATAAAGATACTATGGACAATGTAAGATATCAGGAAGTAATGAGAAGGACCTTGAAGGCTCAACTCACTGATTTTCCCATTTGTCTTGAAGCCAGCCAAGCCCTGGGTATCAGAGTCCCCTTCTGGCATAGCTGTAAGGTGTCAGAATCCATCTCTCCAAGGCCGGCCTACCTTCCTCTTGTAGTCAGTGATGGCAGCAGAAGCTGGAACGAGTCCCTGTGTCAGGAGCAGATGAAGAGGAGCAAGAGGACAGTATGGTGAGAGCCAAGCATACTGCTGTCTGGGAAAGAAATGCAGAACTAAGGCTCTGGTTCTCTCCCACTGATGGGCTCTGCACAGGGACTATCCAATGTGGCCAGGAGGGAAACTGCTGATCCACACAATGCTGTTGGCTGGTATATATCCCATAAATTCCCATATCACTGGAAAAGGTGTGCAGAGTGGGGCAGTCAGAAAATACACCAAGCAGCCAATCCAGCATGGGAAGGTGATGTGCCAGAGGGTCTAGGGCCTGGTGGTTGGAGTCTAGGAATGAAGGAGGGAGGTGTGCAGGGAGCCATCCTCTCTGACAGGAGCTTGGGGAACATTGCTCTTGGGAGCCCTTGAACTGAATTCTGTCCTCTGATCTTGGTAAGAGAGGAAGGAAGGGCCACCATCAGTTTCCCAAAGGGTGTTCCTCACACTGGCCTCTCAATGGGAGAGTAAGTAGAAATCTCCTTCTTTCCTTGAGGATCCTGGCCCTGGGTTGGGGTGGTGGAACCTGTCTAATCTCAGGTTCTGAGAAATGATGGGACAAGATGTCCCAGCAAAGGCAAGGCTCTTTGAAGGAACTATACCAATGTGCACAGATCTGGGAATCTATGGACTCCAGGACAGGGCTGGTGACCGCGAATGTCAGGTTAGGGATGGGAAAAGCCAGCCATGTCCTTGTTGTCTAGAAAAGGCTGGGGTGGAGACCTCTGGGTGTCCCTCAGACCTGCACTGGGCAATCACTGTCCCATGGGAATCAGAAGTGCCACCATGGGCCATCCATGGGTTCATCCAGTCTTAGCATCTGCCCCTGACAGGGGGTATTTGAGAAATGCCACTTTAAGGGTTCAATAGCTTGTACTTGCCTTCAATACTCCAAAACTTCCTCTAAATTAGCCATTAGGAATTTTTCATAAGTTTATCCAAATCATTCTCGAGACCTCTTGAATTATGGCTTGCTGCTTCATCTCAGAATTCCTACCTCCTGTAGGTGGTTTTATTAATCTGGAATGTATTTCTTATTTAAGGCTGACAGGTAGAGGTGCTCAAATTCTGCCATCTGGGACATAGCCACATCTGTTTTCACACCTCTCCTAACTATCAACCATGATGTCAGCCCTGTCATCTGAGAAGTATTCTCCATCTTCATCCTCATCCCTGGGACACTTGGTGGCCTCCCTGTTCTGGCCAGCAGTGCACAGGCTAATTCACAGAGGCCAGGGAAGCTGGTTCCGTAGTCAGGTCAGGGTGTGGCAAAGCCCTGATATCTGCTCTTGAGAGTGGGAAGATCTTTGCTCAGACTTGGAGGGACTGCCACACACTGCTGGGCAGTCAGAGCTCAGGAAAACTAGGCAAAGGGAGACGTAGATCTTTAACGTGTTGCAATTCACCATCCTGTAGGAGGCTTGGCATCGCTACTTGGCTTGAGGGCCTCGTTATTTCTCCCAGGCATACAGTGCCAGGAAGAGAAGGGCCAATTAATGATCTGCTGGATGAACAATTCCCATGGATGGACCACGGAGAGAAGTGGGGACAGCACGTGCTCTCCTCCTCCCACTTACTTTTTCTAGAAGGCAATACTATGTCAACATTAGAGTAAAAAAAAATATAAGGTTCCTTGAGGGCATGGACTGTATTGGTTTTATTATTATGTCTCCAGCATCTAGCCTAGTGCCCGGCACATAGTAGGTGCTTAATAAGCATTTGTGGAATGAATTAATGAATGAGGCTGTGCTGTTTTTAAAGTCCAGATCCATTATGGAGCATTTCAAAAGAGAAAATATGTTCTTTGGTTCAAATCTGTCAGTTGTATTCTTAAATCTATCAGTGGATTTTAGTTTGCCACTTTTAGCTTGACTCAGAGCTTGTTTTCTGGATTCTTCTCTCCTTTCATTCCCTAATTCATTCTTTTTGCCAGGCTCTGGTCTCAGACCAGGAGAGCTTAACCGTGAACAATTCCTGACTCTGCCAGTCATGTTCTGCACCCTTCCTCATGACATCACTCTTGTCACTCCTCTGGGCCAGCTACCATTGTCTCTTATCTGAATACTGCCTTGTTGGTTTCCCCGGAATCAATCTTCCACCCCTCTTGTCTCCACACCGTAGTTCCTGTGAGCTCTCTAAAACACAGGGCTGGGCTTTTGCACAAAGACTCTGATCCATCCTTCTCCCACCCACATGCTCCCACTTTGGGACAGGGCGTTGTCAAGGTGTTCTACTTTCTAGCGCTTGATCAGGAAGACTAGATCAGTGTCCCCTTCCCATTCAGAAGGCTGTGGGACATCATTTTCTTTGGTGGACAAGTCTCACAAGGGTTGCTTTTGGGTTCCCCCTCAGTCCATGGATTTGAAGAGGGGATGCTCCACTCTTGGGCTGCCCCTGCCTTCGGGTGTCTCCTTGCTAGAGGCAATGCACATCTGTCTTGTACCCGGAACCTCTGGGTGGCCAATTTGAGCCTTTGTCTATTAGAGGATTAATTTTTAATGGGTTTTATAGCATGGTGGATAAATCAGTTAGGGAGAGACAAGGAGCTGGCAATGCCTAATGAATATCGATTGAGTCATTTATAAAAGAGACCTTGCCAAAAGGGGGACAGCCACCCAGTAGTCGGATCAGCGAGGCTGAGTGGATGGAGGGACATGAGTGGCTTCTCTCTGTCTTCAGTGGCTAAAAAATTTCTCTAACTTACTGGCAACTGATATCAGAAATTTCACCACTCTGTGGGTAAGAATCATGCCTTTTGTTAATGTTTGCATACCTCTGAGACTGGATAAGGAACCTATTACCAATATATAATCCCTTCATATAGAATAATTGTGTAGGTATTTCCCAAGGGACGCGAGCAAGAAGGGGAGAATGGGGATAAGGGGATCCTAACTATTATCCTCAGGCTGGCTGGGTTTGGGAACCCAGAGGACAGCTTCTGAGAGGTACAAGTCCTTTTGGGGGGGGGATGGTGCTCGGTGTTACAGAGGGCAGACAAAATCTTAGGAATGGTGTGGCACATTTTGCAATGTCACTTTTACTTAAAGATTTGATGAAAAATGTTTTTCATTGAAACATATTTTCATGGAGAGAGTGAACAATTGGCATGCAGCAAGAAATGTCTTCTTGCAGTGTCCCACCCCGTTTCGGCTAGAAGCAAGACTTCCTTCAGTAATGAAGGAAGAATCAGCCTCAGGGCAAAAGCTCTGGGTTCAGGTCTTGATTCCAAACCTCACTAATAGAGGCAAACATCAACGGACACATCCTTCGTTATTCTAATGAACAGTATACAAGTGAGTGCTAGATTTTGCAATAGACTCTAACGCAAGAGGATTCAGTGATCTCCAAGGGCCCTTCTAGCTCTAACATGTCATGACTACTAAGAGGATTCATTATATTCAATATACGACATGGTGTTAAGACTTCTCACGTGTGCCCTGTTTCTAAATGAGCACTCACCTCTCCCGTTGGAAAGTCAGGTGTTTTTTCAGTGATGGTGTCTTCATGCAAAGCATGTTGGGAAGTTCTTTTCGAGGATTACCTGCAGGGCGTATGAACCATGAACAAACATTCACCCCATTAAAAACCCCTGTACCCGCTAAGCACCATGTGTGCCGAGAGGGTGGGCAGTGGGAGAGCGGGAGGTTCAGGAAAGGCCGACTAGGAGCAGCCCTGGGCACCGCTGGGGGGTTGTAGGGCTTTTTACTTTAAGGGCCTCTCTGGGGCCTTTTATCCTGTGAAATTTGCCTCCCCTAGTTCAGTTCAGGGCTGAACTTGATAATGCTCAGTGAATGATGTTTCTTGCCACCTGAAGTTCAGTCATGTGGTTCTCTCAGTCCTGGGGAAAGCTTTCAGCCCCCTGCCACCAGAGAGAGGACTACTAGGCAGGAAAGGGCTGGAGCAGTGATCCTCACTGGGGGTGGAGACACAGACGCCTGAGTTCCGGGGGAAGGGGGGCATTCTGCCTTCTTGCCTGCCCTGCCTTTCCTGGTTTGAGAGAGGATTTAACTCATGCTATGAAAGCCAGAGGTGTGACTTGAGCAGGGTAATCGAAGACCATGCCTTTCCAGAAGGGAGTGAGTTCCAGTAGCCTGCAAGATCTCCTCTTGTGTTTCCCATCATATCACCATTATGGAGATTCTGGGGACAGATCCACTTTCCTCCAATCTGTAGGCTCATAGAATGGTATCTGGAGTTGTAAGCAACTTCTGGACAGTATATAGGCCACGCTCATGCCCTTATGATGAAGAAACAAGTCCGGAGGGCTTGAGTCTTGCCACGATATTAAAGCTGGTTAGTGGCAGAACCAGGTCTGTAGATCTCAACATCCTTACCAGACTTTGAGCTCCCCGAGGGCCGGTACCATGGGGTCTCCTGTATCCTTACACCATGTGGCATAGTCGTAGGCATGTAAGTAAATGCTCAGGAAAATCCTAATGACCTAGAGTCGTGGCTCTTACACTTGGGCAGGCACTGAATCACCTTGTAAAATCACAGGTTGCTGGGCTTCACCCCCAGAGTTTCTGGTTCAGTAGGTTTGGGGGGAGGTCCAGGGAATTCCCATTTCTCACAAGTCCCCGAATGATGCTGTTGCTGCTGACCCAGGGAACCACACTTTGAGAACCATGGCTGCATATGGTTTATGGACTTCCCCATTTCTGTGTCATTTAAAACTCAGCATTCCCAGGAAGCCTGCTTTATTAGACAGTAAGTGGCTACGTGAGAAATCCCAGACTTAAAAAAGATACTAGTTTAAAAGTATTTAAAGTGAATAATTACCTTCAGGGTGGTCTAGGCAGAAAGATTAAATAAATTGAGTCAATAGGAGTTTAAGCATCATTTGTTAAATCAGTACATTAGTTTTTCTTTTCCTGGTGGAAATTCTCTTCTTGTCACATAATCCTAATTAATTATTGTATAAAGACCTGAAAACTTAAATGCACAAGGGAGTAATAATCTTATGTTTCATTAACCAGCAGCTTGGAAAGCCAGAACCAAGTGTGTAGAAAGAGCACGAAAGTGTACTGAGCAGAGCTCCTTCCAAGCCGGCCTGAGGTCCCCCCCGCCCCGCCCGTGCTTCCATTTGTCACTGAATGTGTTAACATGAACGCACATTTACACTCTTAAATCTATCGTCTCTGTTCAATATAATCTTATCAGAGTAAGACAATCAGTAGGAATTTCAGGAGTATTTATCATTGATTTTGCAATATGCTTTGTAATTACTGAATCAATATAAAATTCTCAACTCATTAGGAAATTAGCTTTTTTAATCATTTATATTAATGTGTTTAACCAAAGGCATTGGGGTTCCTTTTTTTTTTTTAAATCACTTGTTTAATTACTTACATTAAAAATGAGCAAATGCTGTGGACTAAAAGCTCACTTTGATTTTCAAAGGGCACTTGCCTTACGCCTTGCCTTTGATAGGATCTCAACAAATTGGTTGCCCTGTGGTGCCCAAACCATGATCTAGAACAAAATGGGAATGCCCGTCTGATTTACTTGATAAGAAATGGGGAAAAGAAAAATCCAGCCAAAACCACCGACCTTTGTGGCTGTTAAATATTGGCCCTGATGTACTAGTTTAATTTGGTGGCTTTGACTTTTGTCCCTTACTAGTTGTTGACGTAGGCTACCATCTCCCAGGCATGGAACTTGCAGGGTGTGGTCAACTACGAGAAACCGGCCATTTGGGCATGGAATACTCACAAGGTGGATTCAATCATCACACAAATTTTCAGTGGTGATAAGAACAATATCTCACCACACCCCTGACTGTGGTCTGGGCAGGTGCTTGTCCATTTTGCAAAGGAAGAAATTAAGTCCTGGGGGATGAAAGGACAAACCCCAAGTTAACTCCCATGTGTGTGTGGCAGAGATGGATCTAAGACACAGGTGTCTCTGTTTTGGGAATAAAAACTGGGCAGCAAAGTTTTAGGGGTTTCTTAGGGGTTGTAGCTGTCTCTCATAGAGCACGTCCCTGCTGGAGACTTTTTGCTTTAGACATTCACGGTGACCTTAGAGCCTAAAGGAGCCCCCTCCTCTTCCCCCCAGGGCCACGCAGACCCAGGCTGCTCTGACTCCAGCTGATGGCAGTCACCTGAAGTTTTTGGGGCTTGCCGCTCAGTTCTAGGGAGTTTTGAAGGTGTTTTGCCTGCCACCAGGAGTGCATCACCCTGGTCACCATCCCTGGGAGCCATGGTAACAACAATGAGGCAGTCCTTCGGCCCTGGGCCTAGGTTTACCCAATGCCTATAAATGCACTATCCTATTTGGTTCTAACAACGACTGTATGAAATGGGCTAATGCTGCTGTCCATTTTACAGGGAAAGGCTGGGGAAGCTTACAGGAGTTGCGTGGATTACCAGCAGTGAGTAAATGATTGGAAACACATCCCTATCCTCCACACTGCCCCCAACAGGGTGCCGTCTTCCTAGGAGAGGGAAGAGCCCCAAACACTGGGTCAGGAGGCCAGGCTCTGGTATCCCCTCAGCTCTTTACTTCCTTAGCTCTCAATTCCCACCTCAGGGAGGTTAGGCTGGATGTCCTGCTTTCCTCTCCTGGTGCTTTTCACTCCAACCGCCCAGCCACGTTAACCGGATTCCGTATGGATCATGGCGGGGCCGCCTCATTGCATACCGTGTACCACGGAGCAGACCTGTTCTCTGACTTTGGGAACTTCATGTAAAAAACAGCACTCGTCCAAGAACCCTGTCTGAGAATCCAGCTTCCTTCTAGTTCTTGAGACTGATGAGTCTCTGGTTGTTGCCTTTGCAAACACAGTGTTTGTGTGGTTATAGTTTCTGCCTTTAAACTTGCCCATGCTCTGTGAGCACACCATCGGACCCTGTCACCGCGCCCTCTCAAGCCCATCAGCAGCTCCTGTGCCCTCACACCACCCCTCATGCCTCTGGAATATTGGCAAGGCCAGCCTAGGGGCCTCCTAGAATATGGATGATTTCATGGTAGCATCCTCCACTGCTGAAAAAAACAGTAAAAATGCTTGTGCCAGGTGACGGTTCAGTCCCTTGCCTGTCAGGAGATGGTCTTCCTTTGAGGGAGCATAAGCCTGTGGCTTCAGCCCCAGAAGCCCTGGAGCTGCTGCCTGGTGACCCCTTCCCTTCTCCAGAAGGCTGGTATGGAGATGACACATAATGGCACGTGTGCACATCGGCAGTTACTGAAGGTCGTTCACATGTGCTGTCACAGCCCGTGCTCTCAGCAACCCTGTGGGACAGTTGGGTGAGTCCCAGCACTGCTGTTTTTTGAAGTGAGGACACAGAGGCTTCCTGGTCCCATGTGTTAGTCAGGTGACCCTCCTTCATGCTCCCAGAGTGCGCACTGATCTCTTCCAGATGCCACTGTGATTGCCTGTTGACCTGGCTCATCCCCCACGAGGAGGACAGCTTCGTGGGAGCAGGGACGTTGTGTCACCGGGTCACTGTTGCTTCCTCAGTGGTTCGTTGGGGGCCCAGAATGTAGTGGGCACTCAACAAATGCTTACGGAATGAAGGATGGATGGAAGGACAGATGAATGGATGAATGGATGGGTGGTTGGATGAATAAGGGAGGGGCAAGTAGGTTCTCTCAGCCTGGCTTCCCATCCAGAGGCTGCCCAGCAGTGCCGTGTGGCCGGAGGTCAGTGCGGGCTCGGGCTTGCTGGTGGTGGCAGAGTGAGGGCTCTCGGGCTCCCTCGTGATGCTAACACTTGTACTGGGGCCCAAGTTGCCCCCCGCCCCATCCCGGGGCCCTCCCTCTGCACTCTAGTGGGCTTGCCTGTTGCCCTGCGTGACCCAAGTTCTTTCTTAGGAGATCTTCCCTGGGCTTTGAAATGCCACCAAAACCTACTGCGTTGGCTTCCATTCCAATGCATGTCTCCGTGGCCTGAGCAAAGAAGGGAGCTGACAGTCTTTCCCCCAGAGGAGCCAATGACAAGGCTTGAGTGTCACCCCTGTGCCCTGTGGAATTCCAGTCCCCCCATGGGAGGGTCTGCTGGAGGGGGCCCATCGGCTGACTGCGGGGCCCCACTACTCCCCCGAATAGAAGGGCACTTTGGCTGCCATCCCAGGGACTCCTGGTAATAAATCAGAGCTCTCTCCCACGGCTGCTCGGCATATTGGTCTTGTACTGATGGTGCAGTTGGCAAGTTGTCAGTGTGCTGGGCTGGGTGTGGCAGGGGCACTAGTATAATTAACCCCTGTAGGGCCCTTCACCCTGGAGCTCGCCCAGAAACTTGGCTCCAAGATGGGCCATGGCAGGGGCATGGAGGGCCATCGGCCTGGCTGAATCAGGGAGGGGCAGTGGACAGCCCAGAGAGACAGCAGCTGTCCCCAAGGGTGGGGGTGGGAGGCGCTGGGCCACTGCCTATGGGAACTCTGTAAATGTCTTCACTCCAGATGGGCAGCCTTGGGATTTAAGCCGTAATATGTGTGTTTGGAATTTTGAACTTTTTTGTCCATGCTCCTCAGCTCAGTGGGCCTCACAGCACCTTTTAAAATTATTATTGGGAAGATAATGTAATACAGAAAAATGTCTCAAGTGACCTTTGAAGCTACCATCACAAAGAACACTAGGTTTGCTCCGGACTACAGATCTCCAGTCCACATGCATATTCACTATTAATTTTTTTATAGTCGTAATTAAGGGGCTCTCGTCATTCTTGCTCTCTCTTGTCATGCTTTTTCCAAGAAGCAGAAACCAGCGCTGGGTTGTGGAGCTGCCAGTCTACCCATAGAAGCCAGTCCAGAGCTGGGCCTCCTAACTCGGGCCTGGGCTGCTCTTACTAGGGCACTCAAAGGCAAGGCTACTGTTGGGGGTTAGGGTCAGAGGGATGGACAAGAAAACCTCTTAGGGATTGCTGGGTCACCAGCCATATCTGATTCTGTGATTTTCCTGGGCCTGCTCAGAGCCTGGCTGGCATCTTCACTGGGCAGTGAGGGCCCCAGGCGTGTTGAATGAGAGATGATTTGTTTTCACTTTCTAGACTCGGTGTTAGTAGGAACCTGGAGAGATTCTAGCCCAAGCTTTCCATTGTACAGATGAGGACATGGAGGCTCTGGGACAAGAAGGGACCTCCCTTTCCTCTTCAAGGAGGGGATTGGCTTATGAATTGCATGGATTGCAGGGGTCAATTCAAGATCACAGAGAAAAATCTGGGATTCACATTAAGGAGTCAGGTGTGACATTTAGTTAAATCATGGCAAATGAACATATATTTCTGACTTACAGAGATAGCAATTTCATATAATTCAACCTGTTATTTGGAGAGGTAAGACATATATGAAGAGGCCTCCCAGAAGATAAGAAACAAAAACATTTAAAAAGTAATACAAAAGAATTATTGAAGAGCTGCCATAAGACATTAATCATTTGGAAAATTTTTACTTGGTTTGAGGGAAGTAGCAGTGTTATACTCAGATTTGTATTCCAATGTATAAAAAGCATTTATCATAGTACCTGACTCATAATAAGTGCTCAATGAATGTTTATTGAATGCATGAATAGTTACATTGTTTATTTCTGGTTAGCTGCTGACTCAGGAGGCCACTTGGCTGTCTGTAACAGAATGTGACTATGGCCGCTTAAACAATTACGGATTTTAGTTTTCCCACATGAAAAACAGACCAGGAATAGGTTATCTAGAGCCAATGTAGCCATTCAAGCAAGTCATCAGTGACCACACTGCTTCTTTAGGCTCTGTTCTCCTTAGCATGTGGTCTGCATCCTCATAGCCCCAAGATGGCTGCTTCCCTCAAGAGATCAGGTGCAAGTTCCAGGCAGGGACTTTTGCAAATGGCAAAAAGCACTGTGGGCTGGTAAAACATTTCTCTTTTTATCAGAAAAAAATATGTTTTCTGGATGCCTACCCACTAGACTTCTACTTGCAATTCATGACCAGAAGTGAGTCACATGGTCACCCTTAGCTGCAAGGGGGTCTGAAGAGGAGCATTGAGCCAAACTGGGTTCTGTTGGTCAGAAAGCAGGGAGATGTGTATTAGTGGATATTGTACAACATGGCTCTCAGCTGTTTTAAAGTGGACAATGATCATTTAGCTATAAACAAGTAGAGGTTCTAGTTTGGAAATCTCTGAGAATAGGTTGATGTTCATTCATGCATTCATTTATTTATCATCTTGCAAATATTCATAAAATGTCCGTTATGCAGTAGGTGCTGGCTATGAGCTGGAAATGCAAAGGGGAACAAAGTAGACTCGACATCTGCCCTTAAGGGGCCCAAACACACAGAAGAAGGACAGTAAGACCTGCTTGCCAGCGAGGGAAGACAGATCCAGGTAGGTGGTAGGAACAGCATCTGCAAAAGCCAGGAGGAAGCAGAGTCTGAGGAACCCAAAGGAAGGCCTGAGGAGCAGGAGCAAGGTAACTGAGGGGTTCAGGCTTTTAGTGACCCGGCTGGATCAGGAGGTAGGCAAAACCAGGGTCCAGGTCACATTCTGCAGACCTCAGTTACAGGTGAGGCTCTGGGGTGGCAATCTGGACCCATGTGGAACATTTAAATCTTTCCTAAAATGGAACAGCTTAAATGTGAGGCACCTGGGGACTCAATTCCCAAATACCCTTCCTTTGCCCATTTCAAGTTGGAAGGGACTTGTGAGATCTTGACCAGAGGTCTCCTTTTACAGGTAAGTAAAGTGAGGCCCAGAAGGCCCAAATAAGTTATTTATGACCGTTTTCCTAGTCAATACCCATATTTGGATCAAACCTGTAGTCTCTCAACTTCAGGCCTTTTCTTCTTTGGGCACATTGCATGCTTACAAGCACTTAATTTCTCCTGTCTGGTAGCAGCCCAGTGGTGTGGGCCCAGTAGGGGGATTTGTCTCGAAGTTACGCACAGGGAGACTGAGGCCAGAAGGATGACATCCTAGAGCAGCCTTACTTCCTCACAATTGTCCATCCCCTCTGCCTCTCACCTTCTCACAGACTGTTGTCGGGAGAGTGACACAGTGTGAGGGGCCACTGTCCCCAGCCGCTCCTCTTCTGGGTGTGGCGAGTGGGAAAGGAAGGCTTTCACTCCACGACATGGACAATGCGGCTGAGTTCTCGACTGAGTCTCCAGCCCTAGGAAGACAAGGATGGGCTGCTGTGCTCAGAGTCCTGACTGCTTCTGAGATCCTTTACCATTGGTGATGATCCGGCCATGCTCGGCGGCCCACATCCGGGGCTCTGAGGGTGTGAGGGGCCATCGCAGAGCTGACAAGGTGCAGAGCTGTGGGCAGCCATGGACCGGCTACAAGCATACATTCTATCGATTGACCTTTTGGAAACAGAAACTGGGTGCCCTGCGTGTGGCCCGGTTAGTGAGGCTGGGCTGTGTTCAGAGCCGTCCTCATCAGGATGGATTCTGCTCAGTTCACCTCCTCTGCTCCAGCACGGAGCCCGCGTGGACGCTCTGAGTGGGTTGTTTCTACAGGCTGGCTGTGTGGTCAGGTGCCCCGTGGCCTGTGGGAGAGCAGGGAGACAGGGTCAAGCCTGGGGAGCTCCTTCTTTCCTTCCTCTCTTGGTCTGTTCCCTGCACTGTCCTCCTTCTGACCTGCTCCTACGGCTCCCCTGCTCCCGGGAGACCATGGACTCCAGGATCAGATGGTCTGGCCAGTGCCACTTCTTTCCCGCTCTTGCCCAACAAAATGTCTTGCTCTCGCTTCTGCCAGGGACAGGTCACACTGGCCCCAGCAAGCCACTGACACTGGTAATGACTTTCTCAGAGCCACTGGCCACTTTCGAAAAGGCAATAATGCCTTAGCCTATAGTTTTAGAAATTGGGCTCTGTGGGAATGTCAAAGTCTTACCGCTTTTTGCAAGATGAAAATCTAAAAAAACATTAACCTAAATGAAATCAGACTCTGTGGGGACTTCCTTCACACCCATCTTGGGACCCCATTCGTTTTTGAGCTGACAGTAGCATGACTATAAAGTAGTACTATTTTTATGGAGGAAAAACCCGGAAGATCCCGAAGACATGAATCTGCATGAAGACATTTAGGGTACTTGGATGTAGGCTAGTAGGAGAGATTTGGGGCTTTTGCCAGCCCCCTAAGTGATGTGATGTGAATGCACATGGATGGGAATACCATCCAAGAATTTCCAACCATGTCGCAACTTCTGGACAGATGACAAGAAGACCCCAATCCTGCCTCCATTCTCACTCCCCTGACTCAGGAGAGCCCCGATCTGCCATTGGGAAAGGTTATGGTCAGAAAGTTCAAGAAGTGTTGTTTGCAAAGCAGAACAGCAGTGATGTCCCAGCCCCATATTGTGTAGTGTGGGCCAGGATGGTGTTTCCTGGCTGTGTAGTTCTGGGGGTATTGAAGATATCTCCTTGTCTGAAATAACAAGTGGGGTGACAGTCTGTGAGAATGACGTCATCAAGCCCACCGAGGAAGGCGCCGTGCGACAATGGTGCTGATGGCTTACATTCATGGACGGCTTTAAGCAGGCATTGGGCTGAGCACTTTCAGAGAATTCTCTCACTAAATCTTCACAACCCACCAAGGAGCCACTACTCATCACTTCCATTTTGCCAAAGGGAGAACTGAGATACAAAGAGATGAAGTAACTGGTCCCAGTTCACCCAGCTGGGATGGGGTAGAGAGGGTTCAAGCATTCTTCCTGGGATGCCTGGGTGCCTCAGATGGTTAAGCATCTGCCTTTGGCTCAGGTCATGTTCTCTGGGTCCTGGGATCAAGCCCCACGTCCAGCTCCTGGCTCAGCAGGGAGTCTGCTTCTCCCTCTGCCTCTCCCCCTGTTCCTGCTCTCTCTTTCTCTGTCTTAAGAGTCTCATGCTCTACCAACTGAGCTAGCCGGGCACCTTCTCTCTCTGTCTTAAATGAATAAGTAAAATATATATAAAAGCGTTCTTCCTTCTGACTCTGCTATAGGGCCAAACATGAGGTGGTGAGCCAGGGTTCTGGCCCGGGCTCCCTTATCTGCTCTGTGACTTTGGGTGGGTCCCTTGATTTCTCAGATCCTCAGATTCCCTCAGTGCTCCACGCTGGGGCCAAGGGTAAGCTCTGCTAATATGGAGGAGACAGGGGTGGAGTCCTCCCCAGCTGCCCTGGGAAGAAAGACTTTTGGTCCCACCGTTATCTCAAGCCCCATTTCTTTTTGACCTGCTATGTGGGGTCTCTGCTGGGTTCCTGAGATCCAACAGGCATTGGAGGGGGGACCCTTGAATGCCTGGATTATTGGTCCAGCTCTGTAAATCCGTATTTAGGGAGATTTAATAACACATATTATTGACCAGATAGACCTGTAGAGCTATTTGTGTGTAAATCCATATTTAGTCCACTATTGATTTGCATCGGGCAGCCAAAACCATATTAATTTGAATGTGAAGATTAAAACCATTTTGCGAAAGTTGTTGCAGAGTCTAAAGGAGTTGATGTTCAATTTCTAACAGTGTAACGTACTTTGCTTTCCTTTTGACGTCCCCTTTCAGCTGACGTAGCCTGTTTCTTTTCCATCTGGCCTCTCCCTCCCTCTTTTCCAGAGTGCCCATTTGTTGTGGAGCCTGTGCCAAGCACCCCCCCCCACCTCCCCCCACCCAGATGCTCCCTCAGAATTGGGAGGGCTTCCCTAGTGCCTGGGAGAACAGCTATGTCCCTCTCCAGAATTTGTTCTCAGCTGGAGGGTCTTGCCTATCTTGTCTAAGGTCACATCCCATCCAGACACCCAGTGGTTGGCAGGTTACTGTGGGCTGTAAAGGGCTTCCCCAGCCTCAGAGATCCCTGGGTGAGGGTGAGGCCTTTGTGACAACGGCTTTGCTGCTCAGCTCCTCTCTCTGCCAGCCCAGGACCCTCTCTTCCCTCTCCCATGGCTGTGGACTCTGCCCACGGATCCCTACTTCTGAGTTGGTTTTCTGGGGAACCTGATGGGAGACACTACTCAAACCTGAAACCAAATTGGCCTGTCTTCTCTTTGTCTTTTGCTACCCATGTGAAGCGTACAATGTAACACTTTTAGTATATTTGCAGTTGTGCACCCATCCACCCGATAAGTTTTAGAACATTGTCATCGCTCCAAAAAGATCAGTCTATACCCTTTGGCCAACACCCCTGATCCCCTCCATCTCACTCAGCCCTGGACAGCCACTAGTCTCCTCTCTGTATTTAGGAACTTGTCTGCTGTGAACATTTTATATAAATGGACTCATATCCAATGTGGTCTTTTGCAACTGGCTTCTCCCACTTCTCATCATGTTTCTAAGGTTCATCCAAGTGGGAGTGCGAATCACTACTCTGTTCCCCCCCTCCCCTATTGGTTGTATGGATACAGGGTTTATCTATTCCCTGTCCAGTTGGTGGACATTGGGTTGTTTCCACTTTCCCCCTTTTGTGAATAATGCATTTCTGCCATGTCTTCCTTCCTGAACTTTCCTTGAGTCCTACAGTGCCTCTTTCCTGCCATCTGACACTCACAAAAACCTCTTTGTTGGCCTCCATTCCTCAGTCTTGTTTCTCTCCATTCATCTCTCAAACCTGGGTATGTTGTTCTACCACCTAAAATCCTCAAGATCAAGTTCAAATTCCTTAACATGCACCACAAAATAACCCTCCTCCAGGTCACCAGGGGTTTCCAGTCACCCCAACATCTCAACTTTTCTGGGTCCTCTTCCCCTTGACTGCTCATTGGCCTTCAATACCACGGAGTGCTTCCTGAAAATACTCTCTAGTCTTGTTTTCCTCTGACTTCCCTGGCTGTTCCTTCCCTGCCTCCTTTGCAGGCTTATCCGAGGCTTGACCTTGGGCTCTTTCTTCTTCTTCTCACCCCTTATCTTTGTTTCCTTTGTACCATTTGTACCCAGAGTTCTAGATTTTTCTCTCCAGTCCTGACCTCCCCTCTGAGTCAGAACCACTGAGGCAATGCGCTACTCAAGATCATGCTCTGATATCTCAAAGAGACGTCTAGCTTAGTGTGTCCCCACCATGCGCCCATGTGGGCCTGCTGGACCGAGATGCCTGCACAAAGGATCACACCCCAAACCTGAGTGATAGCAGAGCTGGCCCACGACAGTCACCTTCTACCAGCCTGCTTATTAAAATGGGATTCCTGGGATTTACCCCCAGGGATTCCAGTTTGGGGGTCTGAAAAGGTGATCAGGAATCTGTATTTTAATCAGTTCTCCAGGTGGTTCTGATGCAGATTTGTGGCCCCTAGTCTGAGTTGTGTCTTGTTAGGGGAAGTCCATCCCTGGAGCCCTGAAGGAAAGTAAGAATTGAGGAGAATTGGGTGAGGGAAGGGTACTGGTCTGTGACTCACAAGCACTGTGACAGTTTGAGAAGTCATGTGGCCCTAGGCCTCACAGAAGTCATTTAATTAAAGTTTGGTCCATCTGTATTCTCTTCCCCTTCCTGATGAATAAGAGTCATTGGCACGACCCCTGGGACAGGTGAGCTTTTAGCTTCTACTGGAACCCTGCAATGAAAGGAGGTCATGGTCTCATAAGTAAACCTCTTTTTATTGGTAAGCAGGTCAGATTTTTATGAAAATATTGTTATTTTACCTTCAACTTCTGCTGGGCCTTGTCCTGCCCTTTCGAGCCTGGCACAACTCATTAAATTCATCAGCAAGGCACAGGCTTGTGGGGAGGGGAAGAAGCTGGGGACAGAATGGGTCACGGTAAATAGAACTGATGGTATGCCAGAGCCAGCGTATACAGCAACCTGGAAGCTCACTCTCCGCAGCCAGAGAGTCGAGATTGACCTTGAGTAGGTGGGTCTCCAAGGGAGTGGTTCTGACCTGGGTTCAAGGTGGACACAACATTCAGAGTCAGGCAGGTGGAATCAGGATTTAGGGGGCTTTGCTGAGTTTGGAGTAATGATAGTCATGGTAATAGTAGTAGTAGTAATAATAATAATAATATCTAACATTTACTCACTGTCCCACAGAGCACCATGCCTTGGCCGGCCTCCCTTTGTAAAGCCTTGACTTTGTCTGGAAGCATTAGAAATGTGGTATGTCAGGTACCAGCCCAGATCTGCTGTATCAGAATTGGCATTTTATTGTTAACTATACTCAAATTAAAAAATTTTAAAAAAATGAGTCCTACAAAATAACTTCTAGAAAAAAGAAAAAAAAAAAAGGACCTTCCTTTTAACAAGAGCCCCTGAAGGGCCGCACATCACAGGGGGAGAACGGGTTTGGAGAGTCCAGACTTTACTAGCTCGGTCCTCCAGAGAAACAGAACCAGCAGGAGACAGACATACAGAAAGAGGATTCTTCTGAGGGACCGGCTCATGTGATTACAGAAGCTGAGAAGTCCTATAACCTACTGTCTGCGAACTGGAGAACCGGGAAAGCTTGTGGTGGAGTTTCAGTCCGATCCCAGAGAACTGGAGGTGAGGGGATGGGGGGTGGTGTTCATGGTGTAGGTCCCCATCCGAGTCCGAAGGCCTGAGAACTAGCAGCCCTGACATGTGAGGGCAGAAGATAGATGTCCCAGCTCAGACAGACTCAGCAAGTCACCCTGCCTCCACTTTTTGGTTCTCTTCCTGCCCTCAACAGATTGGGTGATGCCCGCTAGGACCAGGAAGGGTTTCTTCAGTTACTCCATCTACCAATTTAAAAGTGAGTCTCTTCCAGAAACACCCTCACAGACACACCGGCAATGTTTTGTGAACTCTCTGGGCATCCTGTAGCCCGGTCAAGTGGACACATGGGCCTTGCCACCACGCCATGTAAGACTGCTTCCAGACACCCCCAGCTGGGGCAGATGAGCCCACCTGGGGAGGGTCTGCCTTGACCATGGGGGGTGTCCTGGGAACTGAGGGTTTGGGGGAGGTGGGTTAGTCAGGCAGCCTCGCCAGTATTTGAGAGCAGTTACCCTACCTCCATTTCTAGTTAATTTCTTCATCGGTTCTTCCACAGTTTTCAGATATGTCACCATCTTGGTCATTCTGCTCTGGGGAGAATGTCATCATCTCTCTTGAAATGCAGTTTATACTTATCGGATCCCAAGTTTGTAATTAATTACACTGGCAGCTTTATTATCTTTGTGTCAGTGAAATGATTAAATCCCAAAGCTTTTTTCTCCTCTTTCCATGAAATGATTATTTAACCAAGTTTCTTCCCCTTTACTTGCATAGTACATTAATATTTTTGTTATATCTGTTCATTTACATTTTGCTAGTTTGGGTTCTATTTTTGGAATCCCATGGGTATCATTTGATGTACTCATACCTCCTGATGAACAGGGAAGTCCAAAAGGACAGGTCAGGGAAAGAATCCTGAGACCCAACACTGTATGTGTAGAGATCCACTTTCCAGCTGATGCCTACCAGGTAAACACCCTTCCCAGGGCAGCTGATCCCTGAGCCAACAGACTGGCAAGCACAGGGCCACCCAGGCCACAGCTGTCCAGTTTCATAAGCACATGTCCCTAGAGACAGGAAAGGTGCTCTTTTCTCTGACAGGAGCAAATGAGTCTGGCTGCTCAGGCCTGTTATTGTTGAGTCCACAACAAACTCTTATAATCTAGGTTTGTCTCCTCAATCTGTAATTTACTTAAAAATTTTTAACTTGATAATAGTTTTAGAGTGAATAGAAATTGCAAAGATAGTACAGAGAGTGCCTGTACCCCACAGCAGGATTCTCCTATTGTTAATATCTTTCATGAAGAGGGCACATTTGTTACAACTAGGGAACTGACATTGGTATATTATGGCTAACCAAGTATCAGTTTTTCAGGATCTCACCAATTTTCCCCTAAGGGTTTCTTTTCTTCCTTCCTTCCTTCCTTCCTTTCTTTCTTTTTTTTTTTTTCTGTTGCAGAATCCCATCAAGGACATCACAGTGTATGTAGTCATCAGGTTTCCATGGGCTCCTCCGTGCTGAGACAGTTTCTCAGAGTTCCCTTAATTCTGGTGACCTTGACAGTGTTAAGGAGTACAGATCAGGGATTTTGTAGAATGACCCTCAGCTTGACCTTGCTTGATGTTCATCTCATGATTTCACTGGGGTTATGGATTTTGAGGAGGAAGGTCACAGAGCTAGAACGCTGTTCTCATCCCACCAAACACAGGAGGGATACATGCTGTTAACAGGACTTATCACCGATAAGGTTGATCTTGAACCCCTAGCTGCAGTACCATTTTCCAGGTCTCTCCATGCACAAGTCCCTTTTACACTACTCTCGCACTTAGCTGAGGGGAAGCCTAAAGGTTTCCTGCCTTGTATTTTCCAGAATCCACTCTCCCTGAGCCTGAGAAGTGGAGCATTTGCCTTCACTCAGTTTCCTAACTCCTTTGTCACTTGCTATGATTCCTTAAAGACTTGATTGTTTTCCAATTACACTTGCAAAACCTTTTAGAATCCAGAGATACAATAAAACCAGGGCAGGAAATATCCACACATTTTTTTATCTATTCAAATTCATTTAGTATCACTTTGATTCCTAGATCTCTGCTGGGTTCTGAAAGGGACTAAAGCAATTGATAGCCATGGCCCTTCTCCTTTTAGGCCAGCCATGTCCAAAATCACCGTGGTTCAGCATATCTGTGTGTACCAGGGTAGTGGGGGATGAGCTCTGCCTGAGAGTGGGGATTTGGGGCTGAGATAGATGTCACAGAATGGTGGCACATAGGGTGGTTTACCCATCACCTTTGTCTTTTGAAGGACTTTCCTACTACTTTCTGGCTGCCTTTGCATGAAACCCTAGTGCTAACTGGTAAATATCTTGGATGCAAGAAGGGACCAGCTTTACGCTAAGGGACACTGAGTAACAGCCCCAAAATCACCTTTTGCATCAAGTTGGCCCTGGGGAATGCTTCCCCATAACAAGAGAAAATTAACAATGCCGGGAGCTCCCAGCCAGCCCTGAGGGTAATTCAGGTTCTACCGGTAGTGAGCATTACATACGGCCCACAGGCTATAAACCACCCTAACAGGCATAATGACTTCCGCACCTCCACCTGAAGGGGCTCATTGCAGCAAGGTAACAGCTCTTGCAGATGCCTCTAAGCTTTAACTATGGGAACACTTGCTTTATAGCACCACCTGAATGATCTACATCCTGCTCTCATCAATGGCAATTTCAGGAGTAATTTGGCTTCTGTCTTTAGTGCATGTGTGTCTACACAGCGCCCTGAAACCTTTGGCATTGGGAACAGGTGAAGGGGTATGTGTCCCAGCTGCAGAGCTGGGGACGGTAAGAGATGGACCTTGAACTAGAAGTTGTTAAGAGATAACTCTCAGGAGTTCACACTAATCAGAGGGATACAACTAACCCCTATCTGCATGCATTCAATCGTTCATTAATTAATTCATTCATTCCCAAATCCTTACTGAGCCCTCCTGTTTACCAAGCACAGTATTGCTTATGGAGATGCAAAGAGAAAGGAGACAGAGACCTTTCTTTTAAGATCTCATAGATGAGAGAGAGAGGCAGGTTCAACAGTGTGGTGGATATGAGACTGGTGCTCAATAATCAGGAATAGTGTACATGTACCCTACCCAAATTAGGAAATACTAGAGGTGAGAGGGCTTCTTCTTCTTTTCTTTTTTCTTTAAGTCTTTGAAGAGCCAGTTAGCCCCACACTATGGTGAGAAAGGCATAACTCACTCAGTGTCTCCGTGAAACAGAAAGCAAACCATCCGTTGAAGACTCTGTGCTTCCTGGGCTCAATACCTAGACCACCTGTTTTAAGCCCTGGCTCTTCCACTGAGTGTGTGACCATGAAAAGTTAGTTATTCTACC
>ML102117.1:23475-41562 GCA_003697995.1 Taxidea taxus jeffersonii | reverse complement strand
AACTGCTTCCACTTAGGTAACACCCCTCCCAAGGGAGTACCACAGCTGTGACTGGCTGATGCAGAGATACAATTCAGGACCGCTCTGCCATAGCATCCCAGCTCTCCATCTCCTGGAGAATGGGCAGCAGCCTCTTGCAACTACCTTGCTGTTCCATGTCTCCCTTGCCCAGTCCTGCCTTCCTCACTTCCACCCAGGTCCAGCTCCTGTAAGATCTCTCCAATAAACCTGCCACACATGACACTCAGAGTCTGTTTGAAGGGAACCCAATCTAAGCTAAAGATTAATGAACGTGAATGGGCTAATTCAGACTTGCCAAGACAAATAAACCTTGGGTTAGCAATTTTTGAAAATGAGCTGCAATCAATTGGAACATGTTTTCTGTGAAACGTTCCCAGGTTAAGGAAAAAAATAGCCCTTTCCAACTGCATTCCTGTATTCACTATGGATGAGAAGAAATTATTAAACTTTTGAAGCAGAGAAACCTGAACATTTTCAACAACATACCTATAAGAACTGCGGAGGAGAAAGTCACATCTGTAAGGTACTTATGACACACAGGAGGGACCAACTCCTCACATGAGTATCTTACACTCTTTAGGCAACAATGCATCTGCTTGTCCCTGGTGCTCTGTTTAAATGGATGGGTACCCAAGGGGGCCTCTTACCTCCAGGACCAGCCACAGTTGTCCTCCCACATAGTGATCCGCTTTGTAAAACATCCCATAAAATTTTACAACATTGGGATGATTCGGAAGAAACTGCAAAATGTTGTATTCTGCTTCAATCTCTTCATCCATATCCTACACAGGGTAAAAAATGCACGCTGGATTAAGTCTAACATCTGAGGAAGGGTACAGGTATGATATAATTTAATAAAGCATATTTATTCTGTATTTTTAGTCATTACTGTATCTTGAAAATAGCTAATAATAGGCATTCACATCTAAATAAAAGCTTCTAATTATTACATCAATAAAATGTCCTTATTACATCTTTCTTCTTTAACAACACTATTAAAAATATCTATTTTTATTTTAAAATGTCTGAATTTTCAAAGCAGGTAAGGAAAAGTAGCTTGAAGGGACCCAACACAGCTTAGGACACCTTATAACCTCACTGTGCAAGAGAGCTTCCAGCATTACAAGGTGTTTAGTGCTCTGAAAGAAGATGAATGAATGCCACAAGTCTAGACCACCCTGCAACTTAGAAAGAGACTAGACTCTGTATAAGGAAGTGAGAAACATAACCCTTTCCAAGAAAATAACTTTTGAAGAACTCAGAGGGTCAAAACCAAAACAACAGTAAAATGGACAAGAAACAGAAATTCAAAGAATTTTTTTAACTCCAAATGGAGTCCCCTCATTCAGATAAGCTGACAAATCATGACTCATTTTGAATTTCATGCCAGGTGTCATGAAAATCATAACTAGAACCAGGAAAGAAGTTGAAAGCTTAATGTGTATGAATTATATTGTGGTTGCAATTTACTACCATTACTTACACTGATTGGATCCAAAATTTTTACAGCAGCCAGGCTCCCATCTCTCTTGTTAGTTACCTTGTAGACCTTGCCATAGGTGCCTTTACCTATGGTCTCTATAATTTCCCAGGTATCAGTGGGATCTGGAAGTGATTCAAGTCCAAGCATCGTGGGGTTATAATGAAACAATCCATACAGATGTTTCCTGATGGGGAAAAAAGTTTGTTATGTGCAAGAGATCATAGGATTGGGGACAGTGGGCTTTCAAAACAAGAATATTCTTTTAAAAAAAAAAAGGATTTTATTTATTTGAGAGATAGAGATTGAGGGAGCATGAGCAGAGGAATGGGCAGAGGGAAAGAGAGAAGCAGACTTCCTGCTGAACAAGGACCACACCCTGACGTAGGACTGGATCCAGAACCCTGAGATCATGACCTGAGCTGAAGTCAGAAGCTTAACCCACTGAGCCACCCAGGCACCCATCAGAACAAGAATATTCTTATGTCTTAATTAGCAACATTATGGTACTTTTTCTTTTTATTTTCCCCTTTTAAGTAGACTCCAAAAAATGTACTTGAAGCTTTCATAAGTAATGGGGGTAGAAGGTGGAGGAGTGGGCAACATGACTCTGATATAGCTTTTAAAACAATTATTGTAAATGCTAAGATTATATAACCCCTACAGGAAGGAGCCAAAGGGCCAAAGAGATTGCTGGTGGGGGAAGAGTCAGAAAGCTAAAGGTCTAAGATCTTCGTGCTCAAGTTCTGGCAACCATGAGTAGGCCTCCTTGATGGTCGCTGGACTCTAGTCTCCAACCTCCATATGCAAAGTCTAGGCAGCTAGGAAGGAGGATCTGGTGCCTCCATCAGGCATCAATCAATGTACAGCACCCACTGCTGACCAGGTCTTGGGTCCTGAGAGGATTAGTTAAGCTCAGACTCTATCTATACAGCAATAGCCTAGTGTGGGAACCACACTGAGTACTTAACCAGGAGCTGCAAACTCACTTTGCTTATTTAATAAGAACACAGCCCTGTGGAGTTCAAGTACTTTAAGCACCAGCAGGAAGTTTGACAGGCAAATTAAGTCATCCAGGACTAATCCCATGAAAAAGGCCCCCTTAACTTCAGTTGGTCCCTAAAGAAGGGTCTCAAACCTGGTCTGTTTCTAACTGCAGGGGAGGGGCCAATCTGGCTCCAACAACAAGAGTCACAGCATCCAATCCCCACACAGTGGCCTGGTAGCCATCCACCGTGAGCACTTCTGCCTCATCCTGGACATCCCAATTTGCACTCCTAATTCTGATTATTTTCTATACTGCATCCTCCCAAGGTGCAGCCTTCTGACCTGGCACAAGAATCCAGTTTTCATCCCTACCCTTTATGACAGGGGCACTTCAAAGATAATGAAAACCATCATCAAAACAAAATAAAATCCCAGTGAATGTGGGATTGATGCCAGAAAGAACCTGTCTTTTCAGATCTCATCTGGCAGGCACACCAAGTTTCCAAAGGAGCCTACAATCAGCACCTCAAGAGCCCAGGCAAGATTGACCCTGGGCTGAGGAACTGACCCCCAAAAGACTGACTGGACCCCAAACAACTCCTGCCTTTCATCTGCTCATTTCAAGATTCCAATAAATTCCAGCCTTTTCTCCTGGCCCATGTTTTACAAAAAATCTTTCTTACCACATGTTTTACTATTTTTGCCATCTGTACAGTACCTATGCTATTAGTTATTAAATATGTTTAAATTACTTGCTTTTTCATATTTTTTACTGGATGATTACACTCAAAACAATAAAGAGTTATTCAAAAGTTCAGCTAGATACTGCTACCTGTGCTTGCGCTTTCAAAATAAAAAGAGAGGGGGAGACAGATGATCAAATAATGGAAGGGAATTACAGACAAGCACAAAGTTTTCCTTAACAGCATCAGAAGACCAGAAAAAAAAATGAGCAAGGAAATAAATTTGTCTCTACGTGTTTCAGTGTTCTTTATTGTGAGATCCCAAAACCTCTCAACACCTCGAGAACTCTTCCAGGCCTAGCTTCTATAACAGCAAAAATTTGGACCAGCCAGGAGTACTGGTCAAGGCCAGACAGGCTCAGGGGGTATTGGGTAGTGAAATGTGCTTCCTGGAGAGAAGAATCTGGCCCATCAGCTAGATGGACTCACTTTACACTTGCCAGTGCAGTCCCTGTTCCCCCACCAGCAGGCACACTCACATCTGGGTTCAGTGTCCTGACAGTAGTGCTCAAGTCAAATTGTTTGCATGATCCTGGCCCTTCCTTGACCAACCCTGAGACGTGAACTGGCTACTCATCTCTCTGTACCTTGGTTTCTTCATCTGCATCATGGAAATGCTGCTATTGGTGATGCAACCCACTTCACAGAGTTGCTATTAGGATTTGGAGATGGAGAGAGAATAAAGTGAGCACAGTGAGAGCCCAGAGAGGGCAGCTGCCATCATAAAAGAATAGTACCAAGTTCTGCTTCAGAATAGGCAAGGCTTAATGGTTCCCTGTTTTGTTTTATCTCACTTTTAGCCATGAACTAAATGAGAACCAAATTAGTTTTACTCCAATCAGTTAATAGTTTCAGACAAATGGCTGGAATTTGGTGTGTGCAAATGAAATTAAATCACAGAATGTGGCATCAGGAGAGGACCCTTGAGGCCACTGAATCAAGTGGTTTTCTAATGATTTTGGGCCACAAAACCCTTTTGTTAAATTCAATCTCACTTAGGATGCTGATGTTTAAGCTGAAAGAAGCAGTGCAGGTCTGGTTGAGGGATCTCTGTGCCCCCATGGGAGACATGTAGGGTGACTAACCATCCTGGTTCACCTAGGACTGCTTTAGCACTGAAAATCCTATGTCCTGGGAAACGTTTCAGAACTGGGAAAACAGAGATAGTCTCTAAAACCTCCTCAGGGCATTATTAAAAAAAAAAAAAAACACTGTTCAAGCACCCCCCAAGCCCCCCTTACTCCCTGTTATATACTAAATTGTATGCCCCCAAAATATATGTTGAAGTCCTAACCTCCAGTACCTCCAAATATGGCTATATTTGGAGATGCCTTTACAGAGGCAATTAAGGGAAAATGAAGTCATATGCAGAACACTAATCCAACATGACTGGTATCCTTATAAGAGATTAGGACACAGGCATATACAGAAGGAAGACCATGTAAAGACCTCGAGGGAAGATGGTCATACACAAGCCAAGGAGAGGGACAGAAAGATCTTGCCAATACCTTGATCTCAGACTTCAGCCTCCAGAACTGTGAGGAAATTCTGTTGTTTGAGTCACCCAGTCTGGGGAATTTTGTTACAGCAGCCCTAGCAAACTAGTGCACTTCCATTTTACAGATGAAGAAAATAAAACCCAGATTGGTGTCACGACTGTTTACAGGCAATGCAAGAATGGGAATCCAGGCCTCCCTGGGCCTAATCCTGCAATCTTTGTCCCACAGAATAGAATGAATGGAGTCAGCTGGTTAACAAGGTCCTGTCTGACCAACTGCACCAAATATTTAAAAGTTCTGTGGTGGGATTACTCCCAATCACATGGAGCCTAAATGCCCCATGGACCTAATGGATGGCAATCTCTGCTCCCCCCTAGAACAAAAACAACTCACCTGGAGGAACTCATCTACAGTTAGCACCAGTGATGGGTGAACAGAGGGAGGACCAGGTTCCACCGCCATGCCCATCACGTCTGTCTGGGCATCCAGCGATAAGGTTAAATAAATGTGCAACAGAACATTTGCACAATAACATGGTTGCCTGTCCTTGTCTCTTTAAAATCAATTTCCTGACTCTATCAACTCTCTGGCAATTAATTAAATAGCCCCAACAGTGGCTGCTTATACAGCTCTATAAATGTGGTGGTAATCTGCTCTCAGGGGGCAGTTGGACTACACCTGCTGAGAGCCAAAAAGCTGCTCCTGGTCAGAACGTTAACCTTGGGGGAGACCACACTTCTGCCTATGTCTGTGCCTGGGACGTGACAGACAGAGCTGGACTTCATGGAAATATCCATGAGTGCAGGGATGAACCTGACACCTCAGGACTGTGCAGAACCTCAGAAGTCCCTGCAGGGGCACCTGGGCTTCCTGCAAGCCCTGAAACAGGACTCCAGTAATTTATTTGGTCTAGAAATGAAGGGGTAACTTCAGGAGGCTACAAAACTCAGGTTATACAGGCTACTGTCTTTGAAAGACAAACAGGACTAGTCTGTCTCAGCAGAAGAAAGTGATACAGTTCTCAGCGCAGGGTAGGCTTGAGTAGCTCACAAACCAATCAGAAGTCCTATCCGCTTGCACATGTCTATGTGTGCAGTTGCTCTAAAGCAAAGACTCAATAAACACTCTCTGGTTTTGTATTGGGTGAAAAGGGGTTATATCATATTAAAGAAATATATTCCTATCTATGTCACACATGATTAGCCACCTATCTAGGAGACAGCCAAACCTCTCATTATTTAAGCCAAAGGAGAGACGGATTCATTGATTTAGTAAGAGACTTTATCCTTATGGTAACATAGTCTCTTGGAAGTTAAGAATACTTGTCCTTTTTCTTGTTTTATTCTGTTGTGAGGAGGTAAACTTGCAGAGGTCAGAAGCCGCATCCCCTTATGGTAGTTGAGAATATCTTTATGTGGATGAGGACTAATGGACAAAACATGACTGCTGCTTATGGTTAACAGCAGGGACAGGACTCACATCACCTGCAGCTCAGTTCCGGATCCCTCTTCCCACCAGAAGCGGGGGCTTGCCTAGGTTATACACCACACTGCGGTGAGGAGTTTCACAAACCACCATAAACTAATAGCTCAGTGGCTGCTTTATCTTATCGGAATTGAATGTTTGGACTTCCTTAGGAGTTTGGGTTTCAATCATCAGCAGACAACATACTTTAAAAAATAAGCCATGCGGGATGCCTGGGTGGCTCAGTTGGTTGAGCAGCTGCCTTCGGCTCAGGTCATGATCCCAGCGTCCTGGGATCGAGTCCCATATCGGGCTCCTTGCTCGGCAGGGAGCCTGTTTCTCCCTCTGCCTCTGCCTGCCATTCTGCCTGCCACTCTGTCTGCCTGTGCTCGTTCGCTCTCTCTCCCTCTCTCTCTGACAAATAAATAAATAAATAAAATCTTAAAAAAAAAAAAAAATAAGCTATGGAATATTCCAGAGTTAGGTTTTGTCAAACATGATTCCACAGATTTCTAGTTTCACACATATACACAAAGTCAGGCATTAGGCTTTCTAATGGAAGAACATCCCGCTACCTAGGAAATGGTATTGCCAAAAAAATTAAACCCAAATCTCATCAAGCTTCTTAATTACCAATTTACAGGTATAAAAAGGGGCAGGATAGCCACATCATAGCACATAGAACGGTCAGTCACTATGTTGTACCTCTGAAACTAATGTAACATTGTATGTTAACTATATTTCAATCAAAAAGGCAGAGCCCATGTTAAACAATATGGTCTGTGTACAATAAGCAAAATCCAGACTTAACTCTCTCCAAGAAACTCTCCAAGACAAATGACCCAATATTTTCCAAAAATAAGTTGCAAATAAAAATAAATTGAGAAGGATAACTTCAGGGTTAAGAGAGGCTTATAACTTATAACAGTTATCAACTGTGAAATTAAATGTGGATTCACAAAAAGCACATTAAATTATAACATTTATAAGATACTCAGATCACTGATTAGTTATTTAACGATTATTAAGGAAGGAATTTTTAATTTTGTTTTACTTGTTATAATTGTATTTGTGGGTTTTTTTTTTTAAGATTTTATTCATTTATTTGACAGACAGAGATCACAAGCAGGCAAAGAGGCAGGCAGAGGGAAAGCAGAGAGCCTGATGTGGGGCTCCATCCCAGGTCCCTGAGATCATGACCCAAGCCAAAGGCAGAGGCTTAACTCACTGAGCCACCCAGGCACTCCTGTGGTTATGTTTTTTAAAAGGTTCCTTATCGGAGTGCTTGGGTGGCTCAGTCGGTTAGGCATCTGCCTTCTGCTCAGATCATCATCCCAGGTCCTAGGATTAAGCCCTACTGGGCTCCCTGCTCAGTGAGAAGTCTGATTCTCCCTTTCCCTCTGCCCTCCCTACCACTAGTGCCTTCTCTCTTTTCTGTCTCTCTTTCTATCAAATAATTAAAATCTTAAAAAAAAAAAGATTCCTTACATCTTAGCAGTACACACTGAAATATTTACAGGTGTAACAATATGAGGAAAAAATAAGAAGGGGTATACATGACAGAACATTGGCCATGAGTGGTAATTACTGAAGCTGAGTACATGGTGGGGGTGGAGTTCATGGTTATATTCTGTTAACTTTCCAATGTTTTTCAATTTCCATAATGAAGTTTTTAAAATTCAGTTTAACTAATGTATGTCAGTGTACATTCTGGAATTTATACACCTGGTCAACCCTACCTCCCTGAAGAGTTTCCCCACCACCACCCTTGATAATATTCTAAAAAGTCTCAAAGTCTCATGTAGGCTAGCACTTTATTCATGTAAGAAACAATAAACCTTTAACCAACAAAAACATACCCCAGAATTTGACACTAAAGCACCAACACTCAGACTGTCAGAAAGTCACCTTCTCATTCCCCCTCTCGCTGACCAAGGCACAGTCAGTGCCCCTCTGTGGCTGATGTCCCAGCCCAAACTGCCATTAAATACAGAACCATAGTTAGAAGTAACTAATGAACCGCTGAACAGCACAGGAAAATCAATAGGCAGAAGAAGCAAGTGACCTTCTGTCCGTCCAACTCCTGCTCTTTTCTTTCTGAAGGAAGAAAAAGGAAGGAACATCAATTTACAGACACTGAAATGAACAAAACGACTCATCACCACAAAGATCTATAAACCTATTCATCATGTCCCTGAAAAAGAAACTGCCCAATGGCATGAAGTTGAATTTGCCCAAGGCTAAAAACACAGAGTCACATAAAAGAAGAAAGAAATGTGTACTAACTAGCTGTGTGGGCGGCCCCTGTGCAGCTGATGAAAGGCTTAGAAAGAAAATGAAGAATAGTCTAAGGTGAGCTTTGACTCTGGCAATAAAAGGAACTGATGGAACAAATTTCACATGATGCCCTTAAAACTGATGTGTTTACTGAAGAAGGGAAGAAAAAAAAAAACAAAAACTAAATCCAAAGGAGGAAAATGCTCTTGATAAATTCCTTGTTCATTCACCTGTATCTTTTCAGAGGCTCTAAGAGCTGGCATCAACATGGGGTCAAAAACAAATAGATGATCTCAATTCTTCCAGGGTTGAGGTGAGCACTAAACATCCTCATTCTGAAGTGTGGCCATTTCTTCCAGGGCCTTGGCTTTTTCCTTGTGCTTTACTGGTCACTTCTTTGGATTAATCCAAAGCTAGACCTCGTAATTCCAAGGTGGTTGTACACCATCTCCCTTTCTTTCAATAATAGGTCATACACTAGACAAAATTACCGTAAAATTTAGTCCTGTGCATTCAGTAGTTTCTAAATGCCCATTGTATGCAACCCTTGATTAGGTTCTACAACAAATATAGGTAAGAATAACAAACTCAACTCTGCTTTTGAGGTTCTAAACTTGTTTAGAAAACCCTTATGGGTTCTGGGGCAAAATGCAGAAATGAAGTCAGGTACTGACTTTCCTTAAAACTAAGTGAATGAACAATGTTAAACAACAAAAAGCTGAAATCCAGCAAACAAAACAAAAACATATTAGCAGCAATTAAATAAAAGAAATGACAAAATTTCATGCCATAATCTTTGAAAAGCAGCATTCAGGGAAAGTGAGAGATAGAAAATCCCAAGTCACTGCTGTGCTCAACCATGCTCTTTCTTCTCCCAGAATCGTGGTAGGTTTTGGAGATGGTGAGTAGACAGAATGCTAAAAAACCTTAGCAACACTCTCTATCTAAAAAGAAGTAATCAGAGAGGGAGAATTAACAGCAGGGAAATGAATCAAGGCTCATTCACTTATATATTCAATAAGAATTTATTAAGAAACCCCTGCATAATCACTCAAAACTAGGCTCCGTGGGTCATTAAAAGGAAGTAGCAGAAATAACCAGGTTTTATTCGAAAATAAACTGCATTTCCAAAGATATGCAGGAACGATGACTCTTGCCAGGTGAGATGACCCTAGCTCAGCACTTGAAACAATATTTCAGAAAGAAGAACAAAACCAGTATTCATCAAACATGACTGCACCTAATGCCTAACACCTCTACATCAGGGAACAAGATGAATAGGTCTTAGAGAGACAGACATTTCCTGATATAGTTACTGAGTATCACAGCAGAGAGAGAATTTTTCAGTTACAGAGAACCAACACAGACACATACACACACACCCCAAAATAAAACAAAAAACAACAAAAGAAAACAAACTCTCAGGCTGCCCTCCACAGCAATACTCAATACTTAGTACAAGAAAATACATAATCTATGTGTACAAAGTTCTGAAGGAGAAAAAGGTTTGAACAGATATTTTTATGTTTAGCCAGATTGTTGTTCAAGTATAAATACAACAGACATTTTCTGACGCAATTACTCAATGACTCTGTGAGTCTCGTTTGGAAAAAAAAAAAAAGATGACTTGAGCCCCAAGTCCAGAAAACCAAGAGATAAATGTGGAGCTCTAGTAAAAAATCTGACAGGGAAAACTGAACCTAGATACATTTAGAAATTAGGTTAAATGACAGTATGAAGTACATTTATTTCATACTGGCAATGTTACACATTTCAATAATAAAAAGCAATAATAAACCAAATTCAACAGCTTGGGGAGAGGCAGAAGAAAAAATAAAGGTAGAATTTCCTAACATTTCTTTACTTCTAAAGATGATAAATCAAGAAATTGAAACTTAAGTATTTGAAATTATTAAAGTTAACCAAGTAAAATAACAATATTAGCAAAAATAAGGACAAAGTGCATGTGATAATTCTCTTATCCATCTCAGTAAGTAGTCAACAGATAATTGATTAATTGATAAGTAGAGGTTAAAATCACTATGTAAATTTATAAAAGAAATCTCTAAACCACCAAAAAGTAGACTATAAATTTTCAACACTATCATAAAAAAGTACACTTATTCATATTTGACACATACATATACCATACAAGGAAAAGAAAATCCATAGGGTAAGGGATGAGTTTGGGGTAGGTATGAAGAAATCATTAAAAAACAGAAAATATGGACTCCTGGGTGGCTCAGTTGTTGAGTGTCTGCCTTCAGCTCAGGTCAGGATCCTGGGCTGCCTGCTTAGCAGGGAGCTTGCTTGTCCCTCTCTCCTGGACTGTACCCCACCACCACTCATGTGTGCCCTCTCTCTCTCTCACTCAAGTAAATAAATAAAATCCTTTAAAAAATAAAATAAAATAAAATAAAAACAAAAAATATAATGTAAATTAAAAAGTATTCATCTTATAGTAAATATATTTCTTAATGAGCCAAAATATAGAACAAACCAAATCTGTAGAGATCCACATCTAAAATAAACTCTCTAAGAGACTCTTTATAACTCAGGAAGTTTAAAAGTAAAAAAGACATCAAAGATAAACCAGGAAAATGGTAAGGAAAAAGGAAAAAATTCATAATCTTAATATCAGAAAGGAGCAAATTTGAGGCAAAAACTATTAAAGAACAGAAAGCATTAATTATACATTCAGTAATAATAAGCAAGCAATTACTATGCACCAGGAAATGTTCTACACACTATTAGAATCACCAGAGTTTAAGTCAATAATGTACTTACACATGTTATAAATCATCACCAAAAACAAAGTGATGAAATTCATTAAAAAAAAAAACAAACCCTAGAAGGGGCACCTGGGTGGCTCAGTGGGTTAAGCCTCTGCCTTCGGCTCAGGTCATGATCTCAGGGTCTTGGGATCGAGCCCCGCATCGGGCTCTCTGCTCTGCAGGGAGCCTGCTTCCCCCCCACCCCCCACCGCCTGCCTCTCTGCCTACTTGTGATCTCTCTCTGTCAAATAAATAAATAAAATCTTTAAAAAAAAAAACCCTAGAAGAAACCAACAAAACACAATAATAGTAATAGACATGGTTAACCATGACAGAACAAGAAGACAAAGTAATAAGAAATATATACAATACAATCAATATGGCTAACCCATAAGATATATATCAATAACTACATAGATATCTACATATATATATATATCTATAGCAGCGTAGTTATAGATAGAGATATATCTAACATAAAACTTATTTTCAAGTACTTTTTAGTTTTAAATTTAATTTTAATCAGAGAAGGAAACTTAGATTCATCATATTAACAGACTAAAAAATAAAAACCATATGATCACCTCAACATATACAGAAAAAACACTTGACAAAATTCAACATCCATTCAGGATTTTTTAAAAAATGTTCAGCAAAGCAGAAATATACATGTACATCTTCAACTTAATACTGGCATCTACAAAAAACCTAGAGTTACCATCACATCGAATGGTGAAAAACTGAATGCTTTCACCTTAAGATCACAAACAAGGCAAGGATGTCTGCTTTCACCATCTCAGTTTAACATTGCGGGGGAACCAGTGTAATAAGGCAAGAAAAAGAAATTAAAAGCATCCACATTGGAGATTAGAAAGGAAGAAACAAATGGGCTTTATTTGCAGATGACATGTTCATCTACATAAGAAATCTGATAGCATTTATAATAAGGCTACTAGAATTAGAGAATTTATCAAAATTATAAAATACAAGGTCAATATTTTAACATCAATAATATTTCTGTATTACTAAAAAGGAAAACTTATCAACAAACAGTGCTGAAACAATTGTATAGCCATATACCAAAAGAGAAGAAGAACCTCTACTTTTTTCTCTCATATACAAAAATTAACTTTAATTGAGCATAGAACAAATGTAAAAGTTTAAACTTCTACTAGATAAATATACAAGGATGTTCATTGTAGCATTGTTTCTAATAGAAAACCAGATACAACCTTAAGCTCCATCATTAAAGAAAGATCATGTAATAAATCATAATAATTACATAAAATGAAATACTATCTAAACACATGTAACTATTTAAAAGAAAGAAAATAAATTTTGTGTCAATTAATATGGAAAAAATAACAAAATAAACAATTATGGTTTTTAAAAATTATTGAACAGCATATAAAGATAACTTCTGTGTAAATAAAAAGAATAATTACATGTATAACTATTTTATGTGTATGTCTATGTACATCTATATATCTGTATCTTTACATACATATTTTCCAGAAAGCTACAAAAAAACCTCTTAAACTTTAGAAAGAGGTGCCAGGAGTCAGAGAAATTAGAAAAGGGAAAGATTAATATAATTTTTAGAACATTTAGACATTTCTATATTATTCTTTTTTTTGGCTAGTACATATATTATTTTATTTTAAAAGCTAAACCATTTTTTTAAGCAAATAAGAGCTCTCTATAGAGGAGATCATTCTGGCCCAGATGGCTGCTGAGGTCATGGGAGAAGAGAAACTATGTGAAGCTGTAGAAGCCCATCTGAGAAGCAGAGGAAAACAGACAAGGAAGAAACCAAAAGGGCCATGCTTAAAAAGAGGACTGGCAAGGGGGTTCACTACCAATTCTAAATCCAGGCCCTCTGAGGCCTGCTAAGCTTTGTCTGTCCTTGTACATCCATGAAATTTCCTACTGCATTCTTCTAAGAAGCTGCCTCTTCTCATGAGCCAATTTACATCCCTCACAAGCTAATTTTAATTCCTAATAACCCCAATGGAGCCTGGCCTGTACCCTTTTTGAATACCTTGCTTTATTCCATAGTGGAGGTGCTGCCTTACCTTGCTGAAAATGAAACAATCTGAAGCATGTAGCCTGTGAACTCCTGCAGTCAGTCAGGCCTAGCAAGTATGATTTAAATAGAAACTTGTCCAGCAACATTTTCTACTTGTGAGAAAATTTATGATAAAGATTTCCATCTCTGCCTACGTTATTCAGAATATTTTGTCTAAATGTTAGAGTAAGCGCTGTATGAACTACAAATCGTAGAGGAATGCTTTTAAACCCAGAGAATAACTTTTAAAAAGAAATCAGAAAAGTAAACAGTGAAAGTTTAGAGGAAGGGGAAAGTTACACAAATATCAATATAATAAACACCCAGAGACACCTCAAAAAAGAAAACACCATATAAGCATGAACAAACTACAGTATAATTCCAAACTAACATATAAGCAAGTATGTGATAAAATGGTAAAGGCTGGTAAGAGACTAGAGCCAATTTAGGAATTGACTTCTTAACAAACAGAATCTACCTGCACAAGGCTACATAAAACCATTCAAGTACAGCTTAGATGCCATCTCTTCTAGGAGGCCTTTCCTAATCTTCCCACTAGAGGTGGCATTTCCTTTATGGTCCCACCATATCAATACTCTCTTCTAGCAGTTACCACAATGCCTGACATTTATAGATCACATGTTGGTCTTTTCCAAGTGGTCTCCTAGAGAACAGGGGTCATGCCTTCATAATTTTTTATGCCCCATAGGCAAATACCCATTGTATAATAAGTGCTCAATAAATTATTGAATACAAGATTAAAAATCAGAACTTTAAGAACTAATAAAGCTGTAGTTTCATAGAGCACTAAGAAAATGAGGAAAAATAAATGAAGAAAAATATGACGACGACACTCAAAATCCCACCATCCCAACTCATAGCCACTCTTAACTATAAATATCATTGCAGATAAACACACACAACCATTGATTCATTCATGTCACAACCTTGTTTAAACAAGTAACCTGTGATGACTTCTTGTTACTAAATTCATTGTAGTCTAAATTCTTCAGGCAGATACTTAAGACCTCAGCAACCTAAATGCAGCCTTCCTTTCCTGTCTTGAAACTCCTTTCATTTCTCTGTATCAAGCTTATGATGATTTTCAACGAAACCCCTTGTCATTTCCTGAATCATCCTTGGATGTAATTTTGCCCAAATGATTTCTACCATCAGAGTGTTCATTCCACCATATCCATTAATCACGAATCCTACCAGCCATTTAAGAGCCAGCTCATGTTCCCTTATCCCTCCATGAATAGGCAGCTCCTTTTCCTCTGAAACTCTATAGTGCTCATATATGATAAGCTGGCCTGTGGTGTCATTTTGTGAATAAACCTCAACTGCCAAATGAGGTCCCAAGCACCATAAAGGCAGAGACTGTCTAATTCATATGAACCCCCTCTGCATTTACATCAGCTGTCACTCAATGAACATTTGTGAAACAAAGGAAGAGACTGAGTGTAGTTAAACAGGTAGTGCTGAATGTTGGGAGTCTCAAAGCAATGACTTCAGCTGATCCTTGAAGAAAGTATACGCATTGGATTAGCGGAGTGGGGATTATGTGAAGACATTCAAAAAAGAAAAAGAAAAAAATAAGGGACATTTTGGGCATTTCAATAAGAAAGCGCATCATTGTGCAGGGCTATTCCATATATTTCAGGATTGTGTGTCCAGCTCATTATGTACCAGCTCCTTTCCATTGAGACAAACAAAAACATCCCCCAGCACTGCTTCCAAGTAAGAAAGATAAACTGAAGGCACTACAGAGGGGCCATGGGCATCTGGAGAGGGAATTCATGAGCCCTGACCATATCTGGCTGGAGCAAAAGAATTACTTCTACCAAAGAGGTGAGAAGAACACCCAGCACCATCCATCTTTGAACCCCTCATGTTGCTATAGAGGAAGTAAGTCCACTGACAATGACTCCTTTTCATCTCTTTCCAAGAGCTTTAGTCATGCACATACTGAGTGAGAAGCAGTGAAAATTAAGGTAAAGAACATGATCTCTAGTCCCGAGACTGATCAAGTCCTAGCTTTTATACTTACTAGCTATGTTGGCAAGGAAAGAAATGTTCAACCTTTCTGTGCCTTGGTCTCCTCATCCATAAACTGGAAATAATGAAATACTCATCACTTAAAGTTGTGTGGTAGTCCCAGCAAATAGGAAGCACAAAATATACTGTTCATTATTACATTTTGGAAAAATCTGCTAGTCGGAAATGAGGAATATCACTACTAGATACTCTTTTTACAACCTATAAAACTTCATCGATTGTAGGGAACATTTACTGAGTAAATATTGGACATTGGACACTATACCAGATGGCATAGCTCCATGAGGCAATTACTACTATTCCTATTTTACAGATAAGAAAACTGATACACTGGGAGCTTAAGGAAGTTATGGGAGACAGGATTTAAATCTTTTTGTTTATCCCACTCTGCCTCATTGCTTTAATAAGTACTGAATGAGTATTTGCTACTTATTTGGCATGTTACCAGGTGTTGAAGATACAATGATCAAAATAGACCAAAGCCACACCTTCATAGAGCTTATATTCTAGTAGGGGGAGAGAGAAAATCAACAAAATAAATAAGTATAATATATAGATGATAGGTAGCAATCAACTTCTATGAGAAAAATAAAGTAGAAAAGGTGACTAGAAAGTCAGAGTGGGTGGTAGGCAAGGTGGTAGCAGGACCAGGAAATATTCACTGAGCAGGATACACTTAAGAAATGACAGGAAAAAGATGCAAGAGTAAAATCTGGGGGGAGACTGTTCTGGATAGAGAATACAGTAAGCACGAAGGCCCTGAGGCAGGAGTTTACTTAGCATATTCGAGGAATAGAAAGAAGCCAGCCGTGGCTGCACTGAAATAAGCAAAGGAGAGAAATAGATGGTGGAATCAGAGAGATATGGAACAGGGAGGAGTGGATAAATCACATAGGTCTTTATCAGCCTTTGTAAGTTAAAGACCTGGCTTTTATTTAAACTGAGATCAAAAGCCATTGGTGGAATCTGAACAGTAAGGACATGATCTAATTTATGTTTTAACAGGTTACTTTGGTGGCTATGCAGACAGTAGACTGAAGGAGGTGTCACTTGAAGATCCCTTAAGAGAGGTCCAAGTTATTATTAGCAGGGAAAAAAAGGAGCAATGCTTTCTTCAGTTCCAGCAGGTGTGATCACAATGGATTTTTTTTTTTTTTTTTTTCAGAGCAAAGTGCTTGGGAAGCCTCCTATGATATCTTGTTGAATATATCAGTTGTAGGGAACCCTCATTCAATTATACAGCCACCGGGAGCCTTTCTAAAACAGGCTATTAGGTGCATCCACAGTGGCTGGCTAGAAATCCCTGCATTCTCACTCATCACTCCTCAGTGTTACCTTTTAGAACATGAACTTGAGCAAAGAACTCGTTGTCCATTCTTAGTACAAAGTTGGCCTACTACAATTGAGACATTTAGAACACAGTCAAGTGGTAAAAGTTCAAAGTCCAAAGAGAGCTAGGCTTAAGCTTAGCCAGACATTCCACAAAATGCATACTTAAGTACCCACTCTGAGCAAGCCATTGAAAGACTTTAAAATGAATCAGACTCAGTCCTGACCTAGCATAGGCTCATACAGTGAAAGGATACAGCTAAAATGCAAGTTACTATACAGCAATAAGTATACACTATGGGCTGCAGACTATACACTAACTATAGCTAACATAAGGAGGGAGATGGTCCACCCAGCCGGGAGGATCTGGGGATGGCATCTGACTCAGGCCTTAAGAGCAACTGGAGCTGGATACACACAGATAAGTAGGCTAGCCAGGCAGATGGAGCAAAAGTAGAGAATGGAAAATGGGGGATTTAAGATGGGAACCATGGTTGGGAGAGTTTGGGAGGACCCAGGGACACCCATAAAAATCCCTTAGCAACTTATTTAAATGCATATTCTGGGCTTGCTCCCCAGCAATTCTGAGTCAATAGTGGGTGGAGGAATCTTTATTTTTATCAAAAACTCTCAAGTAATTTTAAAGTTTATCACTCACTCAACTCCACACCTACTTTGAGAAAGAATGGTGGAGATGAGTTAAAACCACCCCATGTAATTTCCCCTATTATTCTCTCTCAGATAATCCTGTTTATTTCCTCTAAGCATTAATTGCTACAGATACTATTTTTGCATCTACTTATTTATTTACAATTGATTTACTCCATAGAGTATGAGCAATGACTTTTCACCTTGGAACATAAGATTTCACCACAGAAAACTAAAATTATTTTTCTAAGTAAAAATAAGGATTCTACAGACTGTGTTCTATTTATTAATGCTGTTTCAGCTACTGTGGTTTTTGTAAAGTACAAGTGCTTCCACAAATGAGATGCGTTTTTAGGCAGGTAAATGAGTCATTTTTACTTACAGTTATCACCCCAAAATTCACATATTGAAACCCTAATCCCCAATATGCTGGTGTTTGAAGATGAGGCCTTTGGGATGTCATTAGGTCATGGGAGTGGAGACTTCATGAATGGGCTTCCTACCCTTATAAGGAGACACTAGAGAGATTGCTCTCTCCTGCCATGTAGAGGACAAAGTAAACCAGGAAATGGGCTCTCAAAAGAACTCAACTGTTCTGGTACCTAGATCTGGATTTCGCAGCCTCCAGAACGATGAGAAATAAATTTCTGTTGTTTAAGCCACCCAGTCTGTGGTATTCTGTTGTAGCAAGCCAAACTGATTTAAGACAGTCAACAAGCTACACCATGGATCAAAATGG